>PVKB01004585.1:0-134467 GCA_004027205.1 Ctenodactylus gundi
TAGTGGAGAATTATGAGTAGCTATATGTGTTTGTTACAGATGCTCCCATAAGATGTAATTATCCTGGTCGCTCCTGAGACTAGGACATCCAGATCTATGCAGTTATTTACATAGAATATACACATGTTCATATATTTATATATAAAGAAAAAAGCTAATTAAGAAATCTTCCAAGTTGCTTTGTTGATGGTTTTTCTTATATCTGGTGGATTTAAGAAAATATCTTATTTTCATCTTCATACATTTGCTTTTTTTTCAAACTTCATGCAAGTAGCTTTTGTGATTATGATGCAAATTCTTTCACCCACAATAAGAAAATGATGAAAGAAACCAGATGATGTTTATATGAAGGATTAATAAACAATGATACAAGTTTTTAAGTCAGAGACCTTCTCTGCCTGCACAGGAGAGTGTAAACACAGGATGCCCTTGTATCTGAACAGAATTCCCAGTAGCAAAAAGGAACAAATCCAATCATTTCCTAAATGTATGTCCCTATTCCCCCCTCCAGATTCTCTTTCAGAGTTCAGATGTGGTAGATATTGAAGTGGGCCCATTCCCTGGAACAGCATCTGCAAAGTACAATAAAGAAGGGTCTCACCCAGAGGAGCAAGGCTCCAAACCTGCTCCAAAGCAGAAGATATTGGTGGTAAAGGTCCCATCTCCCTATGAATTTGAGAACACAAACGTGGGGAGACCCCAAGGCGAGTTCTCCTGTCAGTTCCCTCCCCCCAGTGGAAGAACCAGAGCACCTACTGGACATCAAACTAGCCTAGCTCTATAGGAATATAGAAATAGAGACAGAGGGCAGAATCACTCACTTCATGGTGGTCAAGGTAGCACTGACCTGGGCCACAGGGATGAAGGGGATTTAAAACAAACAACAGACACAGGACATGGCAATAAGAATGAGTATGTCACGCAGCCCCGCAGTGCCTCCCCCAACTGTGGGTGAGGAAGCAGACCAGGCTGATGATCACCTATGCCAAGACACCCTGCAGGTGTACAGCACCTCCCTCACATCTGTGGGTGAGGACAACCATCCAGCACATGACATCTTGTCTGAGAACATCCCCATAGGGAAAGAACCGGAAAATGACGAGGGCATGGTCCAAGAGCTGGCTACAATTCCTTAGGATAAACTTGCTGAGGTGAGCACAGAGACTCCCCCCGGAGAGAGCAAGGGGCTGCCAAGTGAGGGTGCCAGGTAGGCAGCACACAGCCTTCCTGTCTGCTCTGAAACAGGCCTGGGCCCTGGATGTGGGTCCCGACCAGAGGGAAAGGGGTCAGGGAGGGAATAGAGGGAAAATGCCAAGGAGCACTGAGCGGGAGGGGAATAACAAAGAGCTGGGGCCCTTGGTGTCAAACAAAGCGGTTTTGAGCATCTGTGACTCAGTGTTCCTGAGTAATGACACTGTATCCACAGTTGGGCGATTTCTGGCTCAAGGACTTGAGTCCACACAGGAGCACATCCTGGCTCCTGTGCTGTTGTCCCACGTCTCTAACTCACTGGGAGCTATGACATGTCACCAAGGAAGCAGGTACTGGTGCTTTCCCCAGCAAAAGCAGCTTCCATGTTCCTGGGGAACCAGGCTGTTTTAGAGTATCACTGACTCAGAAAATCAAGGACTTCTTCATCTACTTGTTCTTAAGAAAGGACGTGAAGTGTATGGGAAGTGGTGTGGGGGTGGGGGGAAGGGAGCCAATCAGAAATCACCATAGAGAAAAAGGACGAAGTTCGAGGTCCTTAACCTCTCAAGAATTAAAAGGTGGGTTGGGGTTTTCTTTTGAGCCTGTCTGAGAGGTTTAACTTGCTTTGGCTCAAAAAGTTCAGTGACTTTTACTGTGACCCTAGCCAAAATGTTTTTCATCAAAGTGGTTTTTGCTGAAATAAAAATATTAAAATTTTTCTCCTCTAAACTTCGTTTTCGAATCCATAAGGAAGATGAACAAAGAAACTTAACTAAACCTACTAATAATGAAATCTCAGCAAGGCTGTTGCTCCATGTCTGCAATTTGGCAACTCTGGAGGCTGAGGCTGTTGGATTAAAAATTTGAGGCCTTCCTGGCACCCCAGGGAGACCATTTCTCTAAGTAAAGTAGAAAATGGGCTGGGGATATAGTTTACTGGTAGAGTGAGGCCTTTGGTTCAACATTCAGTAACAACAACAAAGAATCATTTCTAGGCAGCTGAGGGTGGGGCTCAGATATATTTTTCTCCATAATACAAAGTGGGCCAGTGCCTCTGTCATTTTGGTCTACACAGACTGGATGGCTTGGTTTAGCATTTACCTCACTGTTCTGGAATCCAGTACCCAACATTAGGAAGCCATGGGGCTGAAGGAATAGCCCAGTGGTTAGAGTGCTTGCCTAGCTCAGTGCTCTGAGTTCGATTCCCCAGCACCACATAAACTGGGTGTGGTGGTACACATCTGTAATCCCAGCACTTGGGAGGCTAAGGCAGGAGGACTGCTGTGAACTGAAGGCCACTCTGGGCTACAAAGTGAGTTCAGAACGAGCCTGAACTACAGAGTGAGGCTCTGGATTTAAGAAAGAAAGAAAGAAAAAGAAAGAAAGAGAGAAAGAAAGAAAAAGAAAGAAAGAGAGAGAGAGAGAAAGAAAGAAAGAAAGAAAGCCAGCAAAATTAGTGGTTGGCTCTGAGTTCAGGGGCTTCAATAAGTCCAGAAGGAATGCTGGAGACTTATCTTAATACTGCCCTTGCAGCTGACTTCTTCTCAGGGTGTAAATTGGTAAGGCATTCACAGGACAGTGGTCATGAGTGAAGGACAGGCAGTCACACACTGGCTTCTCAGAGATTCTGGGCTCATTCTTTTATTTAGAGGTAGAAATTAACAAACAAATCCAGTATGGGCTGAGTGCCGTGGGTGCAGTGTGACCTTTATTTGCCCACAGTCCTCAGAGGGCAGAGCCCCAGGTTGCAGGTCTCACCACTGAGTGTTTGATTCAGTGTGCAGTGTCCCAGAACAGCCACTGATTTTAGGAAGACACTTTATGTCCTTACATTCAACCGAAACCTAATCCCACCATTCACAACTCAAATATCTTTTTAGTATTTCAATGCACAATGTCTTGCTGTACTACACCTGCCCTCATAAACCATAGACAGAGGGCTGGGCATTGTGAGGCATGCCTGTAAACAAAGTACCCTGGGAGACTGAAACAGGAGGACCCTATGTTCGAGCTCTCTTACACAATGTACCAACTTAGTGAGACACTATCTCAAAATAAGAACTAAAAAGGACAAGGGATGTAGCTCAATGAAGCCTTGACACTATCCCAGTATTACAAAAAAAAAAAAAAAATTAACTACCTAGAAGAGAAATAATTCTTCTAATTAACTATGTAAACAATGGATACTATTAACCAAATTGTGAATCAAATTTTCACCTTTCGTGTACTCAAGTCTCTACGCCAACACTGTTTCTAGGAAAGAAAGTACCAATCTGAATGTGGTGCATCAAGGCAGCATCCTAAGGGTGCTGTGTGCTGGGCTGTCTGGTTTTCTGCAGTTCTGCCTTGTGATGTTACAGGCTGCAAGGCGAATAAGGGACCACCAAGCCAGAGAGCTCACGTGACCCCACAGGACTCCGCAGTTTTTCTACTGGAGAAGTACACAGGAAGTGCAGTATAGTCTCCATATAACACAGAATAAACAGAGAAGCCTTTTCCCCATTATCACAGAACCATTAGCCATTTCTCTGCCAGAATCCCAAACACACAAAAGCAAAACATGAAGATGTTTTGTCTTTCCACATCTTTCCTTTTCAGAAAGCCTGCTCTTTATCCACCCTGCACTACTTAATGTTTTCACAGAGCACTACACACCAGAGGCTTTGTAAAGAAAAACAAAAACACAACACAGATCGCTAGCTCCAATCTAAACCAGGCTAGAAGGTCCAACAACCCATGTAGAAATTGGCTGTTCACACTTGCTCACTGGGGTTCACTGGACTTCGGTTCCAGGGCCCTTTCATGGCCACCGCCTGGAAATGCCCCTGGTCACAGGCATGGGGTGCAGTTTTTGACTCCCAGTGAAGTCCACTCCCATTTCCTGCAGACCTGCCACCCGGGCTCTGCCCTCTGAGGACTGTGGGCAAAGAAAGGGCAAACTGCACTCGGGGCGCTCGGCCCACAGTGGATCTGTTTGCTCATTTCCACCTCTAAATAAAAGAGTGAGCCCGGAATCTCCCGAAAGCCACGGTTGGGCTCAGAGTGCGCTTCACTTCCCCCTTTCCCCCAAGTCAGTCACTCCCTGTCAAGAGTTCCTGCCCATACATTCCAGCAAATAGAAAAGTCAGACTCACATCCTTCCACCATCACAAGCAACTGCTTTCCTTAAAATATTAAGAGTTCTTAGTCCGCTGGTTTCACATTCCTCTGTCATCATAGCATAGAAAAAAAAGGGTTTGCTCTGGTCCCAAATACAAAAAAATCCCCATCCCTGTAAGAAAAGATCCCTGAAACCACAACTGCCAGCCCTCGTGTCCTCTCTGGGACATGGATCTGCAGGCTGTCACGGCTGTGCTGACTCCTCCTGAGCACAAAGGTGGCCACTGAGGGGACGCCGTTACATTGACCACAGCGGTGGTTTCAGTAGTGACCTCAAGAGACTAGCTTCCCCCGGTTCTCAGTAGAGGCCCAGCCCAGGTGACCTCCTTCATCCTGACCGCACAAGAGAAAAGGGTATTTCCCATTGATATAGGCAAATAATGGGGACATTCTTTCACTGAATAATATTATAGATTGATACAATAGGCCACGGGTGACTGAAAATGCACACAGCTTTTTCTTCTCTCAAAGCTCTTTCAAGTGGATGGTTGCTGACTTGTTGGTGGCGTTCTGAAATGCTTTCTTTCATTCCACCCACATCCCACGTACCACCCCTGACTGTGGTTCTCTGGTGTTACTGGGAGAGCCGGGCATGGGGGTGAGGACATTTGGAGATCCTAGATGTCCACCGGGATGCGTCACAGCAAAACAAGTTCGGAGGACCACCCTCTTCCCCACCACTCCCTGAAGTGGCTGTTCACAGCGTAAAACGAGGAGCGAGTTGCAAGAGGACCTAGATCTGAGGAGAGGGCAGAAAACAGGGCCAACTTAAGAGAGAAGAGATTTACTTTAGCTCAGAGTTTCCAGTCACAGCCCACTCGTGGGCAGCCTGGAACCATGGAAGCACATGGCACAGGCAGGTTAGAGGCCGTTCCTCATGGCACTGCAAACTGGAAGCCAAGTCCTAGAGGAAGGAAGGAAGTAGCATATATTCTTTCAGGTCCCTTCCCAGTGATCCACCCCTTCTGAGTCCAGCCTCACTGTTCTGCCCCTTCCACCACACACCTGTAATCCGTAAACACACCTGTCTTCCACCGCACACCTACAACCCACCTCTCCAAAACTGACCCCATTTCCTAACAACACATGGTTCTACAGATAATCTATGACATCTAAATACATGAGGCTTTTTTTTTTTTTTTTTTTTTTGAGACAGGGTCTTGTTCTGTAGCCCAGGCTGGTCCTGAACTCACTATGGAGCCCAGGTTGGCCTTGGACTTAGGGCAATTCTCCGGCCTCAGCTTCCCAAGTGCTGGGATGACAGGCGTGAATCACCATGCCCAGCTTATGTGGTGCTGGGGAATCGAATTCAGGTACTTAGTGCTTGACTTAGCACTTCTAGGCAAGTGCTTTAACTGCTGAGCCATTCCTCCAGTTCCAACACATGAGGCTTTTAAGGGATGTTCCACATCCAAACCCCACTAGCCATTGCTCACTCTCCCTGACTTGGAAGATCTGTGCCATGGCTCCTGTCTGAGGGTGCTCCCTTTACTTGTGGAGACTGGACACTTACTTTTAGTTCACGGGTAATATGTAACACAAACAGTATGTAGGGGCTCTAAAGTGTGAAAAGTTGCATTTAAAGACATAAAATGTCTGTAATACCAGCACTCTGGGAGACTGGAACACAAGAATCGCAAGTTTGAGCCTAGCCTGGGAAACTGAGCAAATTAACCAGTCTGTCTCAAAACCAAAACCCAAAAATGGGTTGGGGATGTAACATAGTGCTAAGCCCTGTTCCATCCCCAGAATCCCAACAAAAACCCAAAATGTTATGTCCAGATTGAGTCTGCAGATGGCAGCAAACACAAGGGCAGGGAAAAACCAGCTGGGAGAGATGTTGACGTTTACCACTGTAGGCCCTAAGTCGAGGAGAACCTCTAAGACGGCCACTTTAGCTGTCATTTATTCCAGAGCTCAGCCATCCCTTCTCAGTGGGTAGGTAAGGACACAAGGCGTATTCTCCTGAAGAGAGAAGCTTGTGATTCTTCACACTTGTAAACCCCTGGTATCCTGTATGCAGCTATTACCAGTTACTGTTTTAAATCTCATTTTAATTACTATTATTTGATTTTTATATTCTGGACATACCTTTACCTATCTTTTACACTTCAGACTTTCTGTGAAAATGTTAAAGTGTCTCTCTTATAAAAACTTGTAACTATGTTTTGTTGAGATAGGTTCTTGCACTGCAGTTGAGGCTGGCCCAGAACTCACTATATAGTCCAGCTGGTCTTACGTCACGACAGTCATCTTGCCTCAGCTTCCTGAGTGCTGGATAACAGGTCCCACTACCGTCCCTGGATCTCATATTTTCTTTACTCATCCTGATCATCTTCATCTTGTAACAATAGAGGTCAGCCCTTAACACTTGCAGTATTTCCAACAGGTCTGATTTTATGACTTCCCCTGTGTTTTATGTTTTTACCACTCTTTATACCTAGCGTTGTTCATGCTTTTCCTTCTCCAAAATTCTTTTCGCTTAAACAGGGCATGTTTGAAGGTTTTATTCCTGCCCTCCTTTCTCTCAAGCAACATGAAATTTGCAACATATACCATCTATATCCACAGCAGGCTCTTGCTGGCTGTCCTGCAGTGCTGGGTGTGTGTGGGGGGGTGGGTACAGTGTCCACCTCCTGGCTAAGCCTCCTGTGGGCCTTCCAGCTCTCGCACGCTCAGGGCTCCCTCTTGGACTATGTCTCTCCTTGGCCTTGCAAACCACCCAAGCAATTTCTGCCAATTCTGCCTCGCCTAGAGCAGGCTGTTTCTGACTGGGGGGAAGGAGGGGACTGACTTTCTGAGGAGTAAACCTCTGCAAACCAGTGATTCCAGCACAGGCTCCTCAGAGCTTCATAGATAATGGCCCCGGTTACCAATTCAGAGCTGGGAGGCCTTTCCTGGATTCTCCTAGTTCTTCACTAAGAGCTTTTAAACTTCTAAGTTTCCTCTATGGTTCCAGGCTGCCCATGAGTGGTCTGTGACTAGGAACTGTTATCTAAAATAAATCTCTCCTCTCTTAAGTTGTGGATGTCAGATATTTTGTCACAGTAATAAGAAAATAACTATGACAATGGCTCCTGGGAGATTTGAGCATTAGGATCACTTCAGATTCTGGTCAGGAACATTCAAATCCTACTTCCTATGACATTGCACAACTAATTAACCTCTTTTGGCCTCCATTTATATGATAAACTTGCTGTTGTCAGAATCAAGATAACACGTGCAAAACACTTAGAAAAAGTGAAGACTCTGGCACAAATAATAAATTTTAGAAAAATCCTGTGAACCCACTTTTCTGAGCTAGAGGAGAAGACTTCCTTGCTTGAAAGGAAAAATTGTGGAAGCAAACACAAAAATGCTGCTGAATGGGCTTAAAAATGGGACTGAGTTTATAGCTCTTTCCTGTAGAATACAGTGAATTGGAAGGTGGAACTCTGGCAAGGTAGGGGGTCTGCAAATCACAGCAGCCTGTATCTTCATTCCTAGGTAGTCCACGGACAAGCTGCAGGACCCTAGGGTTCCCTCCTCTAAATAGAGTGGGCACAGGGCATCGGGTCTGGCAGAAATGAAGTGTGGAGTCAGTACTGAGAGGGCCTCCATGGCTGCTTTGATCCAGTGGCACAGGTGGGTATCAGGACAGGCACAGGATTAGCAAGAGGCCAACAGTCCAGAGGCCTCATGATACGAAAGGAGGAGACAGGGATATCTATGGTCTTGTCATAGGAAGCAATATTAACGTCAGTATCTTCCAGAAGCCAGTAGGCATAAAAGCACAGAGGTCAATGATCAGGAGGACTGAGGAAGAGATGCCAGGGTGGTCGCCCAGGAGCCAGAGCTCAGAGACCCAGGTCATTGCCTTGATCCAAAGGCCCTTGCAATACAGATGCAATCTGAGGAGGAAAGGTGAGTCAGCACTTCATCTCTGTGGTGGAATATCTGAGACAAATCACCTGATGAGGGAAAGGTTAATTTTGGCTCCTGGTTTCCAAGGATTCAGTCCAGGATTGTTTGGGCCCATCACTGTGCACTGTGGTGAGGCAGAACATCACGGTGGCAGGAGCACCTGGAAGAGAAGGCTGCTCACTTCATGGTGGCCAGGAACAGGATGGAGAAAGATGCAGGATGGGGAGATCCAGCTCCAGGGCAGCGCCCTGAAGTGACAGGAGCGCCACCATTTTAATCTTCTCTGATGTCTTCTTTGCCCTCTCATTTTTTCTGGGTAAACTGCCTGGTAATCAGTGACTCGCTCTCCACTGATACCCTGCCACAGACTATCAGAAATCTCTCTGGCATCAGGCACAAAGCTTAAGTTAACTTTCAAATCACTGCTAGATGACTGCCATTGTTAGTTTATTGTTATTTAATTCTGCAATCATTGCCAATTATTCTTTGCCTCTTTCCTTTTGTTCTTGTGATCCTTCCCATTGTTGTGATTTTTGCCTTTATAAAACCCCACCCAATCCCCCTGCTTCTGCGCTGAAAATTCTTAGGGGTGTGAGCCTGTTCTCAGTCACTGACTAATAAAGGACTCCTAATTTTTCCTCAACAAGTGGTGCTTCTCCGGAGTGATTGAAAGACCCAAGCCACAGAGACTCCGTGACAGGCCTTAAACTCCTTTTTTTTTTTTTTTTTTTTTTGAGACAGGGTCTCGCTCTGTGGTCCAGGCTGGTCCTGAACTCACTTCAGAGCCCAGGCTGGCCTTGGACTCACGGCAATCCTCCTGTCTCATTAAACTCCTCTTTCTAAGTGGCAGGCCTAGTCTCAGGTTCCTGGAAAGGTCTGGGCTTCAGTTTCCCCAAAGCTAGGTAGCTGTTTAACAATTATGAATTGGGAAAAGGTACATCTCTCAAGGCTAAATCTGGTTTCCTGGGTTCTGGAAAACATCACCAGATATGCAGTTTCTTGCAAAACAAAGAGTCAGTCAACTTTAACTGATAGGGACTTTCCACCAGACAATCAATTTTGTGATAAATAATCAGTGTGATAATCAATCAGTTTTGTGATAAATAACTTGGTTTCTTTTACAATCTAGTGGTTTTTGCCTATAAAAATCAAGTGTGGGTTGTGCTCAGGGATTCTCCCTTTGTCTTCATTGTGCTGGAGTGGGAAAGCCCAGGCTCGAGCTTGCAATAGAGACTCTCGTGCGCTTGCATCGGTATCGGCTCCTGGGGTCTTCCTTGGGGTCTCACAATCTGGACACAACATGATATTGTTTTGCTCAGTTATGATAGCTCCAATAATTCAGAAGAAACAAGTTCAGTGCAGGGAGCAGAAAAAAAAACTACAAAAGCTATGACCATTCAGGTTTTTTTATTTTGCTTTTAAGAGCTGAAAAGTATGGCAATTAGAAATCTCACAGACAATTTTTTAAAATCAGGTAAATGTTAAAAATAAACTTGAATAACACATCTCCCAGTTTTTAGAGAAAAGACCATAAAGAGGGAGTGTAAGTCTAAGTCTATCAGAAGATCACTTAGGTATACAATGTCAACATCATCAAAAATCAAAAAGGAAATAACAGAGAAAATAGGTGACAAACATTAACAAAGACACCCATAAGAAACCTCCTGATAAAGGACACAGCACTTTGAACTCAAAATGTGGTACATCACTGTAAAGCTCAGGACTACTTGGAACAAAAATGAAAACTTTCAGTGGTACTACAACTCCGAAACAGTTCTTCATATGACACCAAACTTCTAAATGACATCTCTGGTGGAGGAGGACCATAAACTGGGCATGGTAGTACAAGCTACCATCATGCAGGAGACTGGTGGGAGGATTGCATGAGTTTGAGGCCAATCTGGGCTACAAAGCAAGACCCTGTCTCAAAAAAAAAAAAAAAAAAAAAAAAAAAAAAAAAAAAAAAAAAAAAAAAAAAAAAAAAAAAAAAAAAAAAAAAAAAAAAAAAAAAAAAAAGGGAAAGCAGTGCCTTTGAATGAAAGTGATATTTCAGTCCACAATCAAGACCCATCTGAACTCAATCAAAACATTTTGTGTTACCTGAGCAAGCATCCTAACCCCCTGCTCCTGTGTGTTCCCACCTGTAAAATCAATGAGTATAGTGTGATACAGGTGCCAAAGGGAGAAAGTGAGTCAATTGTCAACATGGACAAAAAAATGGGGCAAAGGCCAGTAGACTGGACCATCAGAGGGAGACCAGAGATTATCTAAATCTCCTGTAGGAAAATGTTAATTGACATGCCTGTGGAGATATAATGAATGTATCCCCTACTTCCTTTCCCTTAATTGATAACCTTTGCTCCTGTATCTGCCCAGCTTGCACAACTCCCTAGAAAGGTTAAATGAAAAGTAAGAGCGCCATAAAATGCCCTCAAGGCTGCTCTGCAGGGCTGTTCTGGTGTGGCAACCTCCCTCCCAGTCAGCCGCTGGCTAATAAATCTTTCCATGTCAAGGACCATGCGTGTCCTTGGCATTTTTATCTGGTGCCCCATTATGATAGTAACACACACTTGAGCAAATGTTTGCCGTCTCACATGTCCTTGTTTTTGTTATTCTTGTTGAGACAGAGTCTTGCTCTGTAGTCCAGGCTGGTCCTGAACTCACTATGGAGCCCAGGCTGGCCTTGGACTCATGGCAATCCTCCTATCTCAGCCTCTCAAGTGCTGAGGTTACAGGCGTGCACCACTGCGCCCAGCTTATGTGGTGTTGGGGAGTCAAACTCAGGTACTTAGCACTTGACATAGCACTTTAATGGCTGAGCTGTTCCTCCAGTCCCTCACACGAGCTTGCTAAGATGAGAAAAAGAAAATAACTTCTGTCTATAGAGTCCTAGTTCCCTTGTAAGCTATACTGATAAAAAAGTTACTTTTGTCTTAAAGAGTTAAGAGATGGTTTATTCAGAAGCCAAATACAAGTGACAAAGGCCCAGGAACATGCATTCAAGATTTCCCAAATAGCACCTTCTAATGAGCTGCAGTTATATACAATAGTTACAGTTTTAGAACAGAAGAAAATCATGAATCAAAGCACAATTTGAAAGCACTGGTGGAAGTATCAGGTGGATGGGTCACTCTGATGCCAGAAAATCTCTGCCATAGGCCTCAGATGTCATCTAAGGGCATTCGCAGCTCTTGAGTCTGTGGGAAGCTAGGGGTTTTGCTTTTACATCTTAGAAGGGTTACTTAGTAGAAAAGTTAGATACCAAAGGATTTATCCCAGAATGTTAAGTTAGATACAGAGGAGGACAATGGATACCACCATGAAAAGAGCTAAGATAGCCCCTACCAGTCTGGCTATGTGAAATATCCCAGTCTCTGCACAGGTTCTCCGGACTCCAACTAGTTGACCAAGAGTCTCACTATGAAAAAAGCTGTTTTCCTGGAGCTTTAGTCACCAGCTGAAGCTGCTGTGGGGCAGTAGGACTTATCTCTGGACCCTCTGAATTAACCAACCTAATGACTGACACACAGTAGTTACCAACACATATTTGTGGATGCACAAACAAGATTTGTAAGAAAAATTTCTAAATGTTGAAATGTGCGGCACTTTATATAGAATCATGAAAAATTTTAAAACAATATACCTAATACAACATTCAAAAAAAAAAAAAAAAGGGATGGCATGGCAATGTAAGGGAATATTGTGCAGTCATTAGCTGGGCTGTCAATGTCAAGGTTGGATTTACCTAGGAGGTAGTTTGTAACATAATGGCACAGCGTTTACAGTCCATAGGTCCACCTTCAGAAACACATCCATTCCCAACACTGGATATATTTTCCAATTGAATCAGCCAAAGGAATGAAATTAAGGAAAATGAGGCGGCTCCCACAGGGAGAACCCTGGAGTGGCTTTCCTGGCCCCCAGAAATGTTAACTTTGCCCGCAGATTCAAACACCTTTTCCTCAGTGCATCAAGGCTGTTTCTTGTGGAAGAGGGGAAGGTGTGGGCCGGAGTCCGGAGACGAGATTGAAGCCGGTGGTAGATAAGGCCTCTCAGTTAACAATTAACAAGGTTGGGTCAGCTCTTTTAGGTTTCGCTCACCAAGTGCTCTTGAAATTTTCCTTTTGAGAGACCACCCAGCAGCTCTGGGAGTACCAGGCTCCAACTTCGCACGGGGGTTTTCCATTATTTGTATGACTTCGAGCAAGCTATATTCCGCGCCCTACACCCCTACTGAGCCTTGACACATAAGCAATTGTTTACTTAATAAAAGGGTGTTTGAAGCAGGGCCAGAGGCACCAGCCTGGAATTCCAGCATTCTAGGAGGCCGAGGCAGGAGGATCGCACGTTAGAGCCCAGCCACAGCAATCTAGGAAGACTCAGTCTCAAAGTTAACCATAAAGATACACTAGGGATGTGGCGTACCGTGAGGATCCTGGGCTCTCTCCCAAGTACCACAAAAACAAGAACCGGATGAGCAGTCTGGTTTCCTTCATGATCCGGGAAATAATAAATATCCCAGAGAAAGATGAAACGCCACCCTCCAGGACCCTCCTTTTCCTATCCCTTCTTTTCTCGGAGACAGCGGGGTAGTCGGCATAATCCCTGCACGCCCACTTCCTGCCCACTTTCGCCGGCTGACGCAGGGATGGCTATCACAATCTAAGCGATTGGTCCTTCGTGACACTCCGCAGGACCAATCAGCGTGCGTGTGGGTCCGGCAGCCCGGCCCTTTGCTCGCTCTCAGGACTTGACTGGCTCTGGGGACGGGCGGGACCGCCTCCGCAGGGTCGCGTGCGCGGAGGACGGGCGGGGCTCCAGCCTCCCGCGAGGCGGAAGCGGAAGTTCGGAGCCGGAGTTGTGGCTGTGCTCAGGTGAGGTCGCCGGTCCTCAGGGAGGTGGCCTCGCGGGGTGTCCCCTCCGTCTTCCCTCAGTCGGGGGCGGAGCCCCTGCTTCCCCGAGGTACCGGCCACATCTGCGGAGCAGCGGTTGTCGGGCTGCGCTCCCGTGGCTGAACTCGCTATCGTGGGTGGACATCTAGGGTCCCGGGGTGGCCTGGCCCGGGTCCGGCTCTCCCGGTAACAACTGAGGACCTTATCTGGGAAGGGCGTGTGGGGTGCGGGAGGGGTGAGAGGGAGCTTATGGGTCAAACACCCAAACACAAAGATCTTTGAGGGAGGAAAAAGTTTTGTGCATTTTCAGTCATCCTGTCGCCTGTTATGCATATTGTTAAGAGAAAGAATGGCACTGTTATTCATCTAACCGTCCATTCGATCCAAAATGATCTTTTCTGTAATGCCATCAGGATGGGGAAGTCACGTGGGCTGTGCTTCATCTGACCACTGGGGAAAGCACTGGGCACCCGAGGTCACACCTGTGTGTAAGGAGGTTGCATCTGTGGCCATCTTTGCGCTCTGGAGGGGTCATCAAGGTTGTGAGAATCTGCAGATGCGTCTGCCAGGGACCCTGGAGGGAAGAACTAGCACTGGTGGCTGAGTTTTCAGGGATTCAGTTTTCAGTTATGCAGGGATGACAACTTTTCTGAATCCAGGACCAAAACAACCCTTTGTTTAAATGCTGCAGGACAGAGGAATGAGGGACCAGTGGACCAAGAAGTATTAGTATTTTAGAGAAAGCAGTTGCCAGTGAGGAGGAGATGACTTTTGGAGAGGTGAAAGAATGTGAGTCTGACTGGGGTTTTTTGTTGTTGTTTCTAGTTTTATTCTTTTAACTGCCTGGAGATTTTCTGTGCATTGGTCATTGACTGAGTTATGGATTGACTTTCTGGGAAGGAAAACTGCTGCCTTAAGATTTTCTCCACCAGAGTAAGCAGTCCATCACCCTTAATCTCATTTTTAGGCAAAGTCTCTGGATGGGGGCAAAATGCGGACAGACTTTCTGCCAGCATAGCACATGTGGTATTAAGGCCACTTGCCGATACAGTCCTCCTCGCCATCCAAAACTTCTTGAGCCTGGCCTTTCCGATCTGCACTTTTATCAGAATTCTGATCTTCTGAGCTCTGACCAGAATATCTCATCAAGCTCAGCTCAGAGCACTCCAAGGCTTCTCCAAATGGCATCCTCAAAGGGTTCCAAATTCCTCCCACAACACAGTTCGAAAGGCTTCCAAACCACATGGTCAGTTAAAGTCACACAACAATGACCCCATTTCTCTGGTACCAATTTCCGTCTTAGTTACTTTTTCGTCAGTATGCCTCAATACCTGACATCTACAACTTAGGAAAGACTTATTGTAGCTTATAGTTTCAGAAGGTCTGAGTCCATTCGTGAGTGGATGGCTGGAAAATGGTGGAATCACGTGGTGGGGCCACAGCAAGAGCTGGAGCTGCACCGGAGACAGAGATCTTCACAGCATGGTGCAAGAGAGAGAGAGAGAGAGACTGGGTGGAAGGGTGGAACTGGCCAGGCCTCTCCAGGCTATGCCCTAAATATTCACCCATTCTTGCCAGGCCCCACCTCCCAACCCTACACACTATCCTAAGGAACATGAGGCTCTTGGGGGACACTTCAGATCCAAACCAAGGCAATTATATCCAAACAGATAATTCTTTCCCTAGAATTTGCACACTATTCTGGTCTCTTTTTCATCTCATCACCTTTTTGCCTCCCTGCCTTCTTATTTGTGCCAACAGAATACATCATGATGCTACCATACTCCCAAGCTTCCTTACAAAAGTACTCCTACTTCTCATTCTTCTATCTGGAGTCTCCCTCCATGCCTATGTGTAAACACATTCGTCAAGGCTCCGTTCAAATGTCATCTTGTCTCTACCTAATTACCCCTCTTAAAAAATGGCTTCAGAGATCGGGGCGTAGTGGTTCAAGCACTTGCCCAGCACATGCAAGGCTCTGTGCATTCCCCAGCACCACATAAAAATTACCTCGGTATGGTGGCATGCTCTTGTATTAAGCCAGCATTTGGGATCCCGAAGCAGGAAAATTGCTGTGAGTTTGAGGCCAGCCTGGGTTCCATAGTGAGTTCAGAACCAGCTTGGATTACAGAGTGAGACCCTGTCTCAAAAAAAAAAAAGAAAAAATAATAGTAGTAATAGTGAAATAAAAAAGAAAACTTGTTTGGGTTTCATTTTTTAATTTCCCCCATATCTTTGATGCTGAGCTAAACGGGAATAGGTGGATCACACAAGGAATGATTGTATCAGAATGCTCATGGGTGCCTGCTTGTCTCACTTATCCAGGGTAGATGTCTTCCTCACCAAAGCTTAGCTACTCCTGGTTTTAATAACTGTTTTTAGTATGTCCTTTTTTGTTGAGACAGGGTCTCACTCTGTAGCCCAGCCTGGTCCTGAACTCACTATGGAGCATAGTGCTGGCCTTGCACTCAGAGCAATCATGCTGTCTCAGCCACCCAGTTGCTGGGATTACAGATGTGCGCCACCACTCCCAGTTTATGTGGTGCTGGGGAATCAAACCGGGGTATTTAGCACTAGTTTTAGCCCTTGCTAGGCCAGTGTTTTAACCACTGAACCATTCCTCCAGCCCCTCTTTAGCATGCCTAAATCTGTAATACCTAATATATGTATGCTGTGTTACTTGTTCCACAGCCCCTCTAATCATATATGTAAGGGCACATTCCTTCTCTATTTTATTAATCATTATGTCCTATAACAGTGTTTGTAGGCAGTAGTCCTTCATTACTTCTCATAGAAAAACAATTGCATAGGTATATTTAATACAAGGATATCTGCCCACATGAATAATCTAGTAGTTAGAGATTGGCAGGTAGATTTTGTTTAATTCTGGTGTTAACGTACTCATAAATATGTAAGCCTCCTTTCGTTGAGCGAGTATACACTTGCTAGTGACCTCACAGGTCCTCACGGTGTATATGGCATTTGTCTTATGGGACTTTGATGTACCCCAGTGGGAAGTCACCTGTATCATATCTACAGTAAGATTGAGACCATCTAGAGATTTTTTTTTTAAGTGCAGTAAAAATTTATTGAAGCAAACAAAAGAGAAGAGGAAAGCCTTTGGCCAAGAAGATAAGAGATAATGCCAAGCAAGTCACTTTCAGAGAAAGAAAAAGAAACAAAAGCTCCTGGGAAAGAAGCCAGAAGGGGTCCTGAGCAGATATTCTAAGATTTTTTTTTTTTTAACAAAGATCATTGATTGCTGTTTTTGTTTTCTTTTTCCCCTAGATTTTTTTTTTGTAAGGAAATGATTTTGAACACTAAGCTGGGGGGCCAGACCTATGCTTTTGAAGAAATGGACATGGCAGAATTGGCGCTGCTGCTTCCTGAGGCCACAGTATGTGCTGCGGGCAGGACTCGCCACCCAGTGTGGCCGGTGTGGTGACTTGTAGAAAGTGGCCATCGTGGACTAGACCACAGTTCCACATGCACGGATTTATAATATACAATGTGTAGTAGGTTTGAATGTTTCAGGTGTTGAGGAAAATTTTAATTTTTCTTGCACATCATTATGCTCTTGAAAAGTTTATGTGTCTATTGGAGTCTTAGTATAATAGTTGTCATTGTTTTAGATATGGCCGTTGTATTAATGTGTAGATCTAGATTGATTGCTTGCTCTTGATAAAAGGATGTGCAATATCAATTCATTTCTCTAAATCTTTTTTATTAGTATATATGTGTGATACATAATTACATTCAACTTGGGGAATTGATGCTACATATATCACACCTTAGTCATATGTATCTCTTTAAATGTTAAAGGCGAGCATCTGCAAGCTATGATCCAGCCATCTCCACCAAAGGCACATACCCCACTAGGCAGATTTGAAAACCTGTGTGCCAGGCTGCCTGCCTTTCCCCTGTGCTGTGTTGCACACACATCTATGGCAAGTTCTGGTTCTTTGGATTCTTTTCAAGAGACACGAGAGCATCTTATGCTCTGATTAGTGGACTCCTCTGACCAAAGATACCTGGTTATTTATTTCCAACCATCAACCAAGGTAGAATTTTTAGCTCTCTGTTCTGAAGTCATTTCTGTTTTTTTTTTTTTTAAACTGGGCTGTTGATCTTTTTGTTGTTAGGCTTTAAGAGTAGGTGTGCTGTGTATCTTACACATAATCCTGTCATTTAGCCAATAGTGTATTATTGCCATTTAGTTGTTTCAGGCACAGGCCCTCTTAGTTCTCTTAGGATACATGAAGGTAAGCATCTTGTCTTTGTCATTTCAGACCTGTAGTAAAATAGCTCATAATGCCAAGCAAATGTCAAATTAATACATAAGGAGTGAGATCAATGAAAGTGGTGGAGTAAAGACACCAGGGAACTTTCTTCTCCATAAAACCAGTGAGAGAACTGGGGAAAAAAATGTCAGGATAAATTTTTCCAGAACTCTGGAAATTGCAGACTTAATACGTAAAGAAGTCTATTTTATAATACCGAAAAGAAAACCACGTAGATTTAACAACAGAAATTGGACAACATTTCCACAGAGAAGATACATAAGTACTCAGCAAGCATATAACGAAGTGTCCAGTGGCATTGGTCATTAAAGAAGTACAAATGAAAGCCACAGTAAGTGAAGATGAGACACTACTTTCACCCTCAAAGATAGTTGTAAAGAAACAAAAACCAGAATATAAGAAATAGTGCTGTAGTCACTTTCTCATCACTGGGACATGATACCCAAGACCCAGAACTTCAAGGAGAAGTTAATTTTGGCTCATGTTTCACAAGGTCTCAAATCATGCATAGTCGGTCACCAGTGATGTGAGGGAAAGGCAGTTCAAGGCAAAGCAAAAAGGAAAGAGAGAGAGAAAGAAGAGGGTGAAAGGTAGGGCTATACCCTTCTGGGTCATGCCCCAGTGACTATTCCCTAGAACTCGTCCCAGTCTCCTGACGGAAAAGGAAATAATCAGTGGATTAATCCAGTTGATCCATTTAGCACCAAAATTCAATCACCTTCCAAATATATGAGGCTTTGGGGAGACATTCCAGATCTAAACTGTAATAAGCAATAAAGAAAATAGAACCCTCATACATTGCTATGGGATTGTAAAATGGTATGGTCACTTTGGAAAATAGTTTTGTATTTCCCTAAGTCATTTAACAGTCACCCTGTGACCCAGCAGCTCAGCTTGTAGGTATATACCCCCCCCCCCAAAAAAAAAAAAAACTGCAGACACAGTGCGTACAAACACCTATACACAAATGTTAGCAGCATGTCTTATTTTCCATTTCATTACTGGGACAAGAATGCTCAACATCCACAACTTTAGGGAGAAAAGATTTATTTTAAAGGTTCACAGTTTTACAAGGTCACAGTCCAGTTACAGGTGGGTGACTAGAAAATGGTGAAATTACATGGTGGGACCAGAATTGGAACCAGAGACAGAGGTCCTCATGGCATGGCAGAATGGAGCCAATACTGGGAAGAATGGTAGAAGCAGCATATGCCCTTCAGGGCAAGCCCCACCTCCCAACACTACATAGTACCTGCCCCCTCCATCCAGGCCTGACCTCCCAGTAGCACACAGTATCCATAGGTATATGAGGCTTTGGGGGGAATACTCCAGATCCAAATTACAGCATTCTTCCCTGGCCCCTGAAAGCCTCATGTTTACCTATTTTGCAAAATGTACTTAGTCCTTTTTTAAGAGTTGCAAAAGTCTTAACAGTTTCAGCACTGCTAAAATGTCCAAGTCCAAAGTCTCAGAGACTAACTCAGCGGGAGCTCCTGTGATAACCACAGACATAAGCAATTCCAACATACAATGGCACAGAGTAAATATTTCCATTCCAAAATGGAGAAAGTGAAGGGTATAAGGCAACTGGACCAAGCAAATTTTAAACCCAGCAGGTAGGGGTTAAATCCTGTAGCTTCAACTTTAGTACCCGAGGCAGCAAAATGTGAAGGCAATATTAGTTAACTTCACTGGGCTTGTGTGGCCCTGCCCCTTCAGCATTGCCATGGGCTGTGACCTCTGTCTCCTCTGCTTTGGGCTGACCACACCCACACCCTACAACCTTCCTCAAAGGACATTCCATACTCCAGATTTTTTGGGGTGTCCATTGAACCTCTGTCTTCACCTTCACACACTGCCGTACCAGGGGCACACTGCCTGGCCTCTCAAGTCCTTCCTCTGAAATCTTGGTGGGAGCCTCTATGAACCCACAACTCTTGTACTGCAAGCCTGTAAAAAACCAAGACCATGTGGACGTTGCCAAGATTCGCCACTGGCTTGAGCAGTAACCTTGCCCTCTTTGGCAATAGCTATGAAAGTCTCTGAGTGTTTAGATGGTTGAACTCCAGGCAGCTGATCTTTGGCAAACATTTTTCCCTTTGGCACTGGGGTATACTTCTCAGAGCAAGTCCTTTGCCTCTTCACCCTTGAGTTGGTAAAGGATGGAGTTTTGATATCCTCAAGGCATCCTTCCTGTAGTCCTGATGGCAAGTATTTGGCTTCTTTTTAGTGTTAATCTCTTTAACTTCCTCATGCTCATCTGTTCCACCACAGTAGGGCCCAGGTGTAAATGTTTTATTTCATTTTCTCTGCCATTTTTTTCCCTGCCTTTCACCATAGACTTGGCTAAAAGGTGTAAACAACAGCCTAGACGTTAGGCTGCCTTGAGATTTTCTCTACCAGACTGTGTCTTCCTTGAATTTGGAAGTTCACTGCCTTTAGTGTTAATTTCAGGCAAAGTGTCTGGGCAAGGGCAAAATGCCAACAAGATTTCTGCTAGAGCATAGTATGCATTTTTTTTTTTTAGACTACTTGCCAATGTAGTCTCCTCTCCTAGCTGAAATTTCTTGAGCCTGGCCTTTTCAATCATACCTTTATCAGCATTCTAGTCCTGTGTGCTCTGACCAGAAGTTCCCATCAAGCTCTGCTTGAAGCACTCCAACAGTAAAGTTGGTTGTTCACAGTTTCTCTAGCCAGCATCCTCAAAATTTTCAGAGTTCCTCTCACAAACTACTTCCAAAGGCTTCAAAGCACACGGTAAGGCAAAGTCATAGCAATGACCCCACCTCTCTGATACCAGTTTCTGTCTTACTTTTTCATTGCTGTGACTCAGTACCCAACATGCACTCATTAGGAGAAGAAAAGACTATTTTAGCTCACGGTCTCAGAAGGTCACAGCCTGTTCACAGATGGGCAGCTGGAAAATGGTGGAATTACAGGGCAGGGCCAAAGCTGGAGCTGGAAATAGAGGTCCTCATTGCAGAACAGAGCCAAGACGGGGAGGAGCACACACCCCTTCAGGTCAAGCCCCAAGCATCCACCCCCCTCCAGGCAGGCCCCACCCCCCATCTCTACATCAGATCTAGAGGTACATGAGGCTTTTCGGGGACACTCCAGATCCAAACCACAACACAGTATTATTCATAGTAACCATAAAAAATTCAAATGCCCATTAATCAGTGAATAAATAAACAATGGTATAACCATGTAATAAAATAGTAGCTACACAAAAGAATGAAATACTACATGGACTATTCTGGAAGACAGTGTGCTAAGTGAAAGAAGCCAGACACAAAGGGACATGTGTGATTCCATTGTATGAAATGTTCAAGATAGTAAAATGCATAGAAACTACAGGAGCTGGAGTCATAGGGAATGAGGCATGAGCTAATGCTCATGGGCATGGGGTTTCTTTTTGGGTTAAATTTTCTGGAGCTAGATATTGGTGATAGTAGTACCACCTTGTGACAAACTAAAAGCCACTGAAATGTACACTGATTTTCAGCACTGATTGCTGAAAGCCTTTGCATGAGCTGCGCACATCCTCAGCTCCTGTCATTTCTTATTTTGAGATAGTCTTATTAAGTTGCTATGCTGCCCAGGCTGGGGTTGAACTTGTGAACCTCCTGTGTCAGCCTCTCATTGTGCTGGGATTACAATGTGCCACCAAACCTGGCAATGTCACGTACTTTGTGTCCTGAAGAAAACCTAACTGCCCGTGCCTCTTTTCTTGTCCCCAAAAAGGCATCATATACCCCACAGGTGAGGTACAGATAGGAAGAGCCTGCCGGAACGTGGAAGGGCACTTCACAGCAGAGAACCCCCAAGCCTAGGCTCCCATTGTTTTATAGCTATGGACTGTCTGGTGCTCATGCCAGCCGGTGTGTACTAGATGGCTCTTCTACTCCAGGGTCTCCCTTTCACCAATGTAAGTCGAGGTCAAGAGAAGTATAGTTCCTGACCCCAAGGTTTTGAGCTCCCTGGTTGGCAGAGCCAGGACTTCCATCACAGTGGTTCCGTCTAGGATTTTCTTAGCCCAAGTATTTTCTTTCCTGCAGGAAACTTGCCTGCAGTGTTTTCAAGACACTTTGTGACTTCACCTTCACTAGAGTTTCATGTTACATACTCTTGGTGGATGTTCTCTTTACCTTTGAAAGGCTGTCTCCCATCAGGTGTGGGCCCCGGCACACTAGGGGATATACTGTGCAAGGCGATTGTTTCTTCCTTGAGTTTGGAAGTGGAAGACCTCTAAAGATACAGAGGTTACCGTTATCCTACTGACTTTCTTCCCAGTAAAATTGTGGTTGTTCCTGTATTATGGTGGTAAACTTATTGTTCAAAAAATATAATTCAGTGTTTTGTAAAGATGTAATTCGCTAAAGTTGGTTGTTCACAGAAAAGAAAATGAAAAGTATGTATACTCTTATGACTTCAGTGCTTCCAGTGGCTTCTGGGATGTCTCAGTACATTGTTGAAGACTTTTAATTCCCATCTCTACTTTCCTTTCCCCGAGCACAGTGATATGATCAAGTGTTACCTCCTGTGAACTGCTATTCCTATTTTGATCTCTAGTGTCTCAGAAGGCACGTAATTTCCTTCCAATGAATGTTTGTAGTTTTACTGATTGGTGCTTGTGAACTTTGGAGAGATTATGTCAACTTGAAGCAGTCAGGAACTATGCCTGGATTAAGGTTTTGGAACCATGCCTAGATTAGGCAATTGTGAACCAACCTGAATTAGAATGTGATTTGTGGGCCAGCAAATGAGCGGAGAACACTCATCTGGTTGTGGGAGGCCCAACTGGGAACTCAGACTGTATAAAAGGAAGGCAGATTGGTACAGCTTTTTCCTCTGAGGAAAGACTGGACTTGATGGGACCTGGCTTCCGGTTTGTGATGTGAGAAGCTGCCTCTACCTCTGCCTCTGCCATGTACTTCTACTGGTGCTGGCTTCCCGTGAGTGGATTGTGATCTTCTGAAATTGTGAGTGAAAATAAACTTTTTTTACCCTAAATTTGTGGATGTCGAGTATTGAGCCACAGGACTGAGAAAGTAACTAGAACAGTGTCTCATTTAGAATAAAGCTGCCTTGACTCAGAATTGGTCACCTCAGTACTAAATATCTCAAGACTTAGGAAGGCTGGTTGGTATAATTTTCAGAAGGTCAATCTTTTTTTAACTATGACAATTTCCCTTAAGCGGAATAAACTCAAGCCTTTATTTTCTTGAGGTTTAAAAAATACACATTTATTAATTTAAAGAGTTAAAAAAGAGATGGTAGGAAACAGAGAGGTAGATATTCTGGAGATGGAAAGAGATCTTGAGAAGGGGGGAGGTGAGAGGGAGGTGAAGGGGAGTGAAAACAAGATGCTGTGTATAAGAGACCGTCCGCCACCAGGATCACAAACATATTGCATACATGGAGTCAGCCTTCCCTAGGCCTGGAACGGAGTTAAGGCAGGTGGTGAAAGATACCAAGTTCCTAGGGCTCCTGCTGGGGTGGAAAGGGGGTGCCCATGGAGAGCCTGGGGGAGTGAGCTCAGAGAAACCCTGCTCAGGTTGCAGTGGCACAAACAGTGATCTATTTCTTAAGAACTGAGAAGACTGTATTCTTGAGCTTACTTACAAAACAACCAATTCATTGTGCACAATGAAGGTAAAAGTGTCTTAATTTATTTTTAAATTGTCATCAGTTTTAAAAATTAATTTCATAAGTATTTTATATTATTAGATATTATTTGTATTACTTTAGAACATACTTATGTCCACATACTATAACTATATTCTCATTTTAGATAAAATTGTTAAACATAATTAATATAAGACATACTGTATTATTAAAACTATATATTAAATTAATTTCATTTTAGATAATGGACCTAGCCAGTTATTCTTGGGAAAACGTACTTTGCCACAACTTCTTCGTGTTAGTTTCTACTGTGACGGCCAGACACCTCTTGGCCGGCTTCTGGATGAGAAATATAGTTCTAGCCGCTCTGTGTTACTTCCTTATTTGCCCCTCAGGGGCAGTATTCAGAGATTAGCAACTAGGAGCGTTTACAACTTGAAGAGTGGTTGGAACTACTTTACTAGAGGCAGTGCAGGGCAGGGTGTTAGGTACCCTATCTCTGACTTATTCCCATGGCATTTTAGCGTCCTAGCTGTTACATTGAACTTCCTCTTGGGGTAGGTGAACAAATACCTATTCACCTTAGATAGGGCACAGACAGACCATAGTAGTGATTGAGTATGGCCGAGGGGTTAGAAGAGCCTGGGTGACTCAAAGGCAGCTCCATCAGTGAAAAGCCCACCCAGCTTAGGGGCTCATGCTTGGAAGCTGCCTCCCTGGAGCTCACTGTGCAACCTGTAGGCAGCTCAGGTCGCAGGAGAGCCTGTCCTCCAGCAGTCGCTTACTGCATCTATATCCCTGTGGGGAGGGGGCCTGTTTACCACTCTCGGAAGCTTCAGAAACTTCCCAAGACCTGTGGGTTGTTTATTTTCTGAGTCTCATGAGCTGCCCTCCCCCCTCCCAGAGAGAATGTCAGTTTGGAGGAACTAGCTGTACAACACAGATGGCCTGCTCCTTTCTCCCTCTGTGTCTGGTCTACTTAGAAATACAAGGCAAATTGTCAGCATTTAAGAGGTGATGCTCCTGTAGCATAGAACTGAAATTATTCAGACCTTCCATATTTGAACTATTTTGTGTGTATAGATGTGTGAAATTCCTTGTGTTCCACGCAGGCATTAAAAAAATGCAGAGATGGTATGCAGTGGAAGGTTCCATCTTCCATTGAGTAAAGGAGGTGGCTTCAAAGATAACCTTGGCTTTTTTTTTTTTTTTCTGCAGAAATGCTGGGGTTTCTGCTTCTGAGTGGATGGAATATAGTTGAGTGTTTATGGGTTGAACTGACCCACTCTCCCCTTAAAAAAACCTTCCACATGTAAGAGTATTAACTCTGAGTACTTAACAATATGAACTTATCTGGAAATAGGGTTCTCACAATGTAACTAGTAAGTCATATTGGAGTGGAGTTGGCCTCTAATTCAAAAAACTGGTGTCTTTCTAAAACTAAGGCAATTTAGACATAAACACAGTGCGAGAAGGCCATATAAACCGGGAAAAATTAGAGTGATATTAAAAGCCAAAGAAGGCCTTCGGGTTACCAAGAGCTAGAAATGGCAAGGACCCTTCCTGAGAACCTGCAGAGGGAACAAGACCTGCTCACATCTGTATTTCATACATGCAGCCCCCAGAACTGTGAGAGGACAGATACCCAATTTCTGTTACTCTGCTGGACAGCAGCCTGAGGAGACATGACAAATGTCAGCTTGAAAATACAAACTCCAGATATCAACACCACAAGAGCCGTACAAGACGGGAAACAAAAGTCACAAGCTTCCCAGTTATCCTTGTATCTCTTAGAGAGACGCTAATACTACACTGATTTTCCACTTTCCTCACTGACCTGATTTATCCATTCAGATAAGAATGTGAACTTTGAAAATTTTGTGGTATCTTGAGCCTTTGTTCCAAACTCTGAGAACCAAAAAAGTTACCCACAGTCCATGTGGTCTTGGATTTTACAAGAAATAGAACTTCAGCTGAACTCTGAACCATAGTAGCCATTATGTGTACATAATACCCACATGTGCTTGGAAAGCTGTCTTTCAAAACAGGGTTTTCCATTACAGCAATAAAAAGCGCTGACTGAAAAACTCAAATAGTAATCTCCCTGACAATCTAGAAAAGCCACTGGAGTGTGCAGGGTTTCAAGAAGGCATTACGCAGAGTTCCTATTCACTGTTTCTTCATCACTGCACTTGGGCAGCCTGTTGAGCCTTTTTGTCTTAGTTTCATCATTTGTGAAAAGAAGGTAATAACTCCAACTCCAGTTGCACAGACTGATTTTTAAATATGAGAAGAGTTTGGATCGCAGACCCAAATCGGAGAACCAGAGGTATGAAGTATCCCTCGCTCCCAGTCAGGCTGTTGACCATTTCTAAAGACTTGCGGAGTTATGCCCAAACCTACTTGTCATCATTACTCTGTGACTTGTTACTCTTCTTAAGATTCAAGGTCAAAGGCTCCACGAGGTGGTGTCTTCTTGGAATGGGCAGTCGGGTATATGCAGTTCTCCCTGTGGGAGTGGATAAAGGCATTCCTTTCTACAACCCTTCCTTCTGGCCAAATGGAAGAGGAAGGAAAAAGTCATTCTTTTGTGAGAGTAACAGCATTAAGACATTCAGAATGCAGAGTCCTCATAACCTAAGCAGCACATTAGGCCCTGTGTGTCAATTCTCTTGCATTGAGGACTTTATTCTCCAAAACATGCTTCTTGGGGCACACATTAAAACCACAGCACTGACATCTACACTAATGTTGGTTTTTCAAGCTTCAATTATGCTCGGAAGCAGGAATTGAACTAAATGAAAACTACTTGTACATTTATGTGAAAAAAAGACGTGGCAAATTGTGCACACTAATCCTTTAACTGGGAGAAGGCACATCTGTGTTTCTGAGTCCTTGCATGTCACTGAATGTGAGCTTTCACAGCTATGTTCCTAGGCATCTAAATGCTCCCAGAAAAGTGCCTGCCAAAACATTCTGAATACAAATTATGCTCATTCCTGGAAACAAACTGGTTTATGAAAATAGTACACAGCAATAGATACACAAACAGATATGTCAGGATCAAGAACAACAGATCAGCAGCCAGCGGATTCTTAGGTTCTACCCTGTGACTTATATTTTTAAAAGAATTCTTTGTGAGAAAATTTTCAAAGATACAGGGTTTTATGAATCTAAAGATTAAAGATTTCTATACTCAGGTAAAAAGTGGCAGCATGAAGTTAATTATTGGTCAGTAAATACATTGCTCAGATACTATTTAAAAGAACCAGGTATTGTTGCATGTGTGCTCATTTCTCCCCCGAGTCCCTGCTACTTCGGAGGCCGAGGTAGATCACTTTAGCCCAGGAAGTAGGGGCCAGCCTGGGCAACATGAGACCCTATCTCTGAAATGAAAACAAAACAAAACAAAAAACCCTACAGAAAACTCTTGTTAGCATATTCTTAACCTGATAATCTTAACTAAAAATCTCTGCTAGTGTCTGTCCGACTTATGTTTCTTTGCAAACCTTGGGCTCAAAAATCTAAAAAGTAGGCATTAAGTTCTTCTTGGGCTTTTTGGCTGTAGGTAGAATCTCTGAGCTTCACATCGCACCACCTGAGGCATAGGGAAGAGGGCAGGCTACAATGCAGAAGAGCCACAGCTCTGATCAGGTTACGGGATCATGTCATCATTGTCTATGTACCACGGAGCAAATTAAAAGTAGGCAGTTCAAAATCTACACGTGGCATTTCCAACTCAAAGCAAATGAAATGCTAATTAGATGTTTGCTAGTCTCTATTTTCAAGTTATGAGTATTAGAGTGTAGATGGCTATATATATATATGGCTATTCATTTCATTGGTGAGAATTTTTACATAGAAAAATATGCTCAAAAAAGAAAAATATAGATTGTATTATAAGCTGATAGTCTCTGAGAGTCTGCCTGTGTTTCAGATGACCAGGATAGTAACAAAAACTGACACTTTTTTCTAATGAAACATTCTAATTTCTGTACACATTTTTATTTTTTCTCACCACAAAGGACTATTCTTGATTTCTGTCCATGGTACTATATTTGCTTAAAGTATGCAAACAAGTGGAAGGTATGATCTATAAATGCAAGATGTTTAAAAATATGAATCTACACTGCACCAGTAATTCTGCTATTGTCTACCTGCTAAATTTAATGCCATACCCCTTACCACTTTATCAAACCACACAAAATATGACACAGAGACAATTTGTTTAAGAAAAGTTTTACTAATGTGTTAATATTTCAGCAAAGTTATTGCAACGGGTTTAAAAGGCAGACAGACACACTATTACAGGCTATAAAGTAACAAAGGAGTTTTACACAATTAAAATATTCAACAGACCTAAGAGATTTATTGAGTTAACTACCAACCCTGAAAAGAAATTAAATCTGAAAGATTAAATCCAGTATTAGCACCTACAATATCTCTGAAGGTAAAACTTTAAACTGCTTCATTCTCTCCTAGATCTTAACTTTCTCTCACATACAGTGCATTCCAATCTCAAAAAGAATGAAGGGCATAAAAAACCCAATACTGAAAACATACAGACAAAAGAGCTAGAAATACAGATTGAGACGTAAAGGTTTAATGTGGAAGTAACTCACTTGGCTTGAACCAATTCTAGGATTTCTGTTCACTGAAAACTGTATATAAGGAGTCTATGAACCAGGGTTTGCCAGTAGGGTTAAAAATTAGCAATATACAATATTATTCCTGTCAAATTTTCCCCTCATAAGTCATATTTATAACAAAACCATAAAATATTTATTACACTTGCTTATCAAACACTCCAGAACACAGCAGGGACATTTATGTGTTTGATAGTTTAGCATCCACTTTATTGTGCTTACTTGAGTAATGAACAAGCAACACGTACCACACCTTTCCAACATTTCAAGGTAGTAATGCAACAGTAACATAAAAGTATCCAAAAATAATTGGACATTGTATTAAATACTGCTTTAATTAGGAATAATTGCTTTAATGAAATAAGTAACACTATACATTATTTTCTTCAATGAGCTTCAGTTTGAGAAACCAAACAGCAGAAATCAATTTAGGATTTGACTCACGGCAAAACCTGTAGTTCTTTGACTTTGGGAGATGCATTAGCAAAACCTTAAACATATGTACTTATCACCTGGAGAAAAGTTTATTAATTTGGAATAAGACTGCACACGATCTGTGACTTGTGGAAGCTGAAAGCCACCTGGAAAACTGGCCCAAGGGATGAAGAAAACCAGCAGTGTTCGTGGCAGGTAAGGAAGAAAATTCTGCACTGGGCTGAGCAGCTGCTGATTTTATTAAATGGCTTTGAATTTAAAGTAAAAGTGAAATGCTTAATTGTGTTTTCTCAGAAACTAATCAAAGATTACAAAGTCCTACACAATTTGGAGACAAAAAGTGGATGCTGAGCAACCAGAGGTCACCCCAGGTGTGGAATTTTAGAAAGTTAGTCCTTGGAGTAAATGGCACCGTGGCTCTGGCAGCAGATACGAAGGAATGATGCTCTGGAGAGGAGGTAGGGACACTCTGTGATCGGCCAGTGGATAGAAGAGAGTCCCAGCTGGAGGTGGGATCTACAATTAGAAGGGAAAAGGTTTTAGAAAGGGATGCTTAAAACAACCTCTTACACCAACAAGTTTCTAATCTGTGGGCTAAGTCCCATTAATCGATAGCTGTACCTAAGTGCTTGGATATGTAAAGCCTGTCGAAATGAAAATGCTGCTAACAGCCTAGGAATCAAGTCCTGTGTATTTAGATCACTGGCAGAGCATGGGTCAAGTTTCCTCCATGGGTGGCCTTGGTTGCTTGCTATCTATTAACTATTTCATGCTGGATAATGAGCTCTTTAGGCCTCAATTTCTTCACTTGAAAAACAGGGATAATAATTGCATAGAGCAGTTGTGATGATTTATCATTTAAAAACTGTGGTGGCATGTAAGCGCCAACAAATGTTAGCTATTTTTATCACTCAATTTGTTTTGATAGAATAATATTGCATTTTATTTTATATGAAGAAATTCTACAGACGGTAGTGTACCCAGTAGTAAAGATGTGACAATAGAGATAGCTACTGGACATTAAAAATTATCTCTAGGACTAAAGGGCACTACAAAGAAAAACCCAAAACAAAAATAAGTCCCGTGGTTAAGTGTATTCCCTTGTTAAATCTTTAATTCCTATATAACACTTTGACCTGTGGACACTGTGCAGAGTTTACAAAAATGGTAGAATTAAATACATTATTCTTACAGCCCGCCCCCTGCCCCCATCTCAGGCCACACTGGATCCTGGAACCAAGAAACCCAAAGCTCTGAAAACTAAATTGTGTTGAACAAAAATATTTGCATTCATGAAACTATCCAGAAGTTCCTAATGTAAATCTTTCCCATCTCAAAATTTCACAGTTGTTTGAATACTGATATATTAACCTCTGGTGTGTAACTGCTCAAAACCCTATACCACCCCAGAAAAACATCCTATTAAGCAATAGCAGCTGCAAAGTGAGTCGTGACAAATGGGTTGTGCCAAATCAATACAGCTGCAATTGATAAAATAAACGTACTCTGATGCATGTAACAAAAACCACACAAAGTTCCCTGTTGCTTGTCTGAGAAACACCAGTTTGGAAATTGTACGTGAGAAAGTGTATGGACAAGTAACACTACAGGTTCCAAAACAAAGCCTTTTTGAAGAAATAAAACATATGGTGAGGATGTCTTTATTTAGATCTCAGGCTTTCAAAAGCTCAGGTGACACATTAGTGCTAAGAGAAGGCAGTTTTGGAATGTAGGATGATTTGTAGGATTTAACAAACGGAACAGGAGCGGATAAAATGTATTTTTAAATAGTGACCGAAAGATGAAAAAGAAGGGGATAAACACCTAGAATGTCTTAACAAGCTCTATGTTCCTATTGCTGCAAACACTGAGGAGAAAAGTATGGCACACACAACAAAGGCTCTTATGGTTCATCAGACTTAAGCTCATATTCCTGTTCTTGTTAACTGTAACCTTGATTACCCAACCCATCTCTACCTCAGTTTGCCCATCTATAAAACAAGGAAAATACTTTTCTGGGTTCTTGTAAGATCTGAAGTACCATCAGTATGACACCTGACACTATAGGTGCCCTTGAAATTTAATTATTATCATTATTGCCCAGAGAGAACCATGTCTGTTTGGGTACCTGTCTGTGCTGTTACGGAGTGATGGCCACCTGAATGCCCATTCCATTAAGGGAGTGCACAGCAGAACAACTGCGTAGACAGCATGTAATGGAAATCGGCAGAGATGATGAAGGACTGGTTTCTGTCCCCCAGAAGACAGGACCAATAGGAGCTCAACATGATTCTACCTGCAGATTCTCATTAGTACTAACTAATTTGCTTCTTATTAAAGGACATTACTTGAATATATACAAACATTAATATTCTAGAAACAAAGTAATGAAATTCATGGTTCTACCCACAAGGTAAACTTTTCTTCTACGGGGCTCTGAAGCCACCTAAATATACAGGAATGAAATATCCAGACTCTGCCCACTGCCCTCTAAAATATTCTTTGGCTTATTAAATTCATTTGTCATACAGGCAAAGAAATCTCTGAAGTAATTCTTATACACAAAACCACTACTTAAGGGCTTAGAATAGTTTTGAAATATTAAACATGTTAAAGAGACTCCCTAAAAAATTAACAAAAGTAATCTAAAGATACTATGGGTGAAGGATCAGAGTTAAATTCTATTATTGAATAGCACTTGGGTTAATATACACTTTAAATACCAAATTATTATGGTGATTAGCTTAAGCTAATACAACAAATATAATCCTATTTAGCTACACAATTTAATGATTTACTTAACATGCAGAGAAGAAAATTCATGCATTCATGCATACTTCACACTTCTAAAAACTGCATAGAAACCACATAATTCTATACTTACCTTTAATTCTCTGCTTTATCTTCCACTACTCATGCCTCTGTCTTCATAAATGGTAATTTCAATCTAAACAGTGTGGCTGTTAAGAAAATACCTGACAGAATGTGGCATGGAAATGGGATTTGGGCTGACATGGCATGTAGGTTCTGCAGATTTTACTTTTCATTTGCTCTGCTTATATTTAAATCATTAAACTCTCTTCCTACTTAATTGTATTTTCTCTACTTTCCTATTTTAATAATTATTTGTAATATTTCCACATATAGCTTCTTCCCCAAAACTAATGATTTAAAAAATAACTGACTAAATGGTGATTTGTAGAACTAGGATGTTCTTAATTGATGACTACATGGAGGTAATGAATCCAGGAGTTCCAAAATGGCCTGAAATGACATGAAAACTTTTTCTTGGGAAAGGGTTCATGACCCCTCAAAGTGTAAGAACCAACCGCTGCAAAGTAGAATAAAACCTAAAATTATTATTAGCTGGAAGACTTAGAATTATGTAGTCTAGGGTTAAAAAAAACCTTATCCATTACTTCAATTTTCAAGCTAAATTAATTTTTTGTTTTTCCAATTTTATTTACCAAATTCACATAGTAATTTTTAGAGCTTAGTGTCTCTAAAAATATGCACCATATATCAGAGGTAGTGAAATTATACATCTGGCAACTGTAACTGATTTCCACTAGTCAGATAAACCTGTGCAACTGCAATCATTTGGATGGCAAGTATCCCCACACATTATGAGTTTATACATTTCAAAACAGAGTTGGTTCAGTTTCTGCAGCTTAAGTGCATTAACTCATTAAACCCCATTATTACTACAAGATGCTCTCAGAGAAGATGCTAAACAATCTAGGGACCTGCACAATGCAAAGGACGGAGAGACAGGCTTTATGAAAAATACTGGGATCCTGGACCCTTATAGTAGGCTTGTAATTCACACAAAAACTTCTTGAGGCAAATACAAGAAATAAGAATTAAATTCTTTCTAGCCAGTGCCAGAGTACGACAATTTTAGTAAACGCAGACTTTATGGTCTGGGCTGAAAAGATACAACTCGAAGTCCTCTCTCAATGGGGTCTGTCAGGAGGAGGCCTTGAGGTGCATAAATCTTCTCATTCTGTTCCTGAATATATTTGGAGACTTTCTTCAAAACCTGACAGAAAGAAAAATCACAGCTTTTTACAAACATCATCTGATTTCCCTCAAAGTATCAGTTCGATTTCAAAAATATTCAAGTAGCAGAACTGGGTTTTAAAGCAAGTCACACAACTATGGAAGGCAGAAGAGAGCTGGTGATCTGGCTCAGGGGCCGATGTGTGCAGCACTGCACCACAAGCAAGGTACTGCATGCACTGAAGCCTGCAGCACGTAAGCGTAGGCTGGCAGGGCAAGAAGCAACCCTGTCCTGGCCTCCCAGCCCCCTCAATCCTGCACAGAGAAGTGACGGGCAGGTAACTGGTGGTCAAACATCTCCTTCAATACTCTTAAGTATCACCATGACTCTAACGTTCAAGACTTTGTTTTGACTAATGTACTGTATTCCATTTTATAAAAATTCCACAATTTATTTTTTCTTATTCAAACTGAAGCATTATAGGCTGTTCCTAAATTTTATATACACCAAGGCAGTAAATGTCTTATTTAAGTTTCTATGTGTGTCAGGTCAAAAGGTCTTCTCAACGTGCAACTAAAGACAGACTCTAGGTTTGAACAGTGTTTAGCATTCCCATATACTACGTTGCTCTCTAAAGTTTCTCCAGGAGAGAAAACTTAAATATTAACATTTATGTTTTCATGACAATTTAAAATCCTTCCTCATCTTAAGGTTGAAATACTTTTTTCTTATAATTATTTCTAAAGGCTCTGGAGTCTCCTTTTCAGATTTAGAGTTTTCAATTCATGTATCATTTGTTATGGTATAGGTATGGATAAACTTTTATGCTTTTGAACATAAAAGGTATACCTACTTGAAATTTCAATCATACATAAAATGATCACATAGATTTTCTTCATTCAAGTCAAAAAGTTTTTGATACTGAATGAGGGCACTCTTAATCATTACATGTGGACAGCAGGAATAAGCAGGAACTGCCCGAAGCAAGCATGGATAGGCGTATTACTCATAAACCAGACTGTATCCCGTATGTAGGGCCTGCTTTTGGTACTTCAGTCTCTTCAGTTAAAACCTATGGAATATTCCTGTTGTACACATAATTTTTAATTAGTACATGCATGCAATATATAATTACATTCATGTTGGTGACTGGGTACATGGACATATCACATTTTAATCATTTTTACTTCTGCCTCTTCTTTGTGTCCTCCTGTCTGCCCCATCTCCAGACTCTACAATGTGTAGTCTCTGTATGCTATCATCCGTTGTTTCTTTTGATCTTTAAAGCATGTGTACTTTGAATTTTTCATATGACAGAATTTATGTGCATAACCCGTGTTCATAAAGCCTTGTATTTTACTTAGCATTGTGGATAAAAGGCTAGATCTGTGCCTTCTAACACTGAACTATTACTTATCTCCTTTGTACATTTTCATCCATCTTAAGAAATGACACAAGACTGATCTATAACAGAGGAAACCCAGTCATTTAAAAACTAGAACTTTACTTACTCTAGGATCATGCGCACATTAGTTGCCATGGAGGGTGTGGCCATCCCAAGGCCTGCACTATCTCCGTGTGTGTGCACAGGGAGTGCTATTCAGTAGGCTGGTGTCTTTCCTACACAGGCAACTCATGTGTAAGTTTAATATTAAGCTTATAAAAGTCAAAGGAAATGCAGACAAAAACCAGATAGGACACAAAGGAACTTCTAGAAATAGCCAAATCTTCAGCTTTAATAAGGGCAATTTTGAGACAGATAAGCTACAGGAAAATAAATCTTAATAGTTTTATCCAAAATCAAAGAGTTACATGTTTTCATTCAGGCTCAAAGTTACCAAAACCCTTTACTGGCTCTAATGTTCAAAGAGGCTTTGATCCAGCTCTTTGAATTACTATACATTCCCTTAGATTCACCCTATCAGCAAATGATAAAGTCACAACTGTGATTCCAACATCAAGGGAAAAAGAACTATGAAAATAAGCTGGAAGTTGTGCAGTGATTTTAAGTATGAGTGTATAATGTATTAGGTCAAACTAATATAAGTATGTTACAATTCAGCTGCTTTGGTACGAATTGATTTAGAATTTAAAACTCAGTTTGTATGAAGAATGTTTTATGAAGAAAAATAATTTACTCAGGTTATATATTTGGGAATAAAACAACCCTCATGTTTATTCTTTTTTTAAAACTGGTATTACTAAAAGAATAATCTGCACTGTACTTAGTAAAATACTATTACTGAAGAAAAGATTTCTTTCGCCTAATTACTGGAAGTAGACATATCAATGCACATAATTACCATCCCACTTCCAGATCTCACTGAAGCTGTGCATGATCATTCTGAGGGAAAAACCCACTTGGGTCCTGTCTTTACACTAGAGTTTGTCTATCATCTTGAAATGAGGAGAGGAAGGAAGGAGCCCAAAAGGTGTCCAATGAGGACTGTCCATCTTTTCTCTCATCTCCTCCTCAGCTCACAGGCCAGAACCTGAAATTGGAGATTTGCTCTCCCTTCACCCTGTTCATTAACACAGGAGGACACTCAGAAAAATGCATGCATGGCTGGTTTTGAAGAAAAGATTCCTTTAGAATTGTTTTCTTCCTTTTCTCACTGGGTCCAGGTTAATAGTAAGGAAAGAGCATTCCTGTATTTGATTCAAGCATAACTTTGTTGAGTAAGGTTTTAATTAAACTGTAGGGCCATTCATGTGCACTTAAGTATTACTTCAGAAAGAAAACAATTAGTTTAACTTTTGTATAAACTCCAAATCCTCTTATACACTTGGTAAAGGTAACACTGTCCCAAACAAGATGTTTTTAAGCTCTTAATCTCTAGCAACAGAACACCATTAATATGAGTAAGTTATACCACAATCCCCGGAAGCACACAGCACCATTCTTATCCCATGAACCCTTATGCTGACATTTTATTCATACTTTCTACTTTTGGAAAATCAATGCCAACATCCCCCACAATACTTAACAAAATATTCTTTTTTTCTAAAGCTTTCAACTTATCGTCTATCTGTATAGTATTTACACAATGAAACACACTCAAAACTCTGGCCAAACCACCGTTCTCCCCAAGATGTTTAAACTAGCAACAACTTGTCAGACCTCAAAGTCTGAGCAAGGCTCAGTGAGAACAGCAGAATCTCAGCATTTTCAGAAAACCTCCAAGTGTCCTTCTGTTAGTTTTGCAGATTACAGCACAGAGGCAGAAGGGCTGCTTTCTAGTTGATAAACAAGGCAGACAGTTAGTGAGAGGAGAACTTTCTATGGGCACATTTGTTCTCTCTTTGTAATGGGTAGCAACAATTCAGCAGCAACACTGAGGTCTTTATCTCCATTTTAAATCAATAAACAACAGATTATAAGTAACAAAATGCATGATTGTTTAGAAAGTTTTAAAAGGTCTATTTATAATTTAAAAAATTTGACACACATAACAAACTCTAAGCCTTACTATATTTGGCTGTTTGTGGCTTACAAATTCTAGTGTTTAAAACAACAGAAGTGATATGACTGTCTTTTCATTAACAAACGAGTAATAGCACAGAAATTCCTAGGAGACAAACTGGAGAAGGGAAAGATAATGTTCTTATATTTTATTGTCTTATCAAAACACAAATATACATTATTTAAAAGTTTAAAAGTATAAGCTGTATTTTGACTATTCTAGTTATTAACTTTACATTATTTATTCATGTTTCTTTAAAAATTAATTTAAAATGTAGCCATGCCTTAAGTCTTGATTTATTTCTTTACTTGCTTTATAATACTTGTCCTATGATGATAGACACCTTGATTAGACCTATCAAAGTTGGAACAAATTTCCATTGTATTTGATATTGAGAATAATCTTCTGAGATTCATACTCAAAAAATATTTTAATGGGAATTATCAAGTGGGTTTTCTTTCTGTTTTGGAGACAGGGACTCACTATGTGCCTGCTCTGGTCTGAACACATCAGTCTCTGCGCTTTGGCCTTTCAAGTGCAGGGACTATCGGCATGTGCCACCACAACAGGCAGAGCGTGGCTAAATGTTTTAGTGTCCAAATAAACTGGCATATGGCTAAAAGATTACTTATACTTCAAATAAAAATGTACAGGTGCGTTCACAAAATCTGATTAAAGCTTTCAGACATGGGGCTAAAAGAACAATTGTTCAATTCCCCGGTGCTACACAAGCTGGGTGTTGTGGCACACGCCTGTAATCCTAGCACTCGGAGGCTGAGACAGGAGGATTGCCAAGAGTCCAAGGCCAGCCTGGGCTCCACAGTGAATTCAGGACCAGCCTGGGCTACAGACACTATCTTCACTTCAAAATCCACCTAAGCCCTACACTATTTATTGGCATTTACTACATGTGAGGCGATATGTTAATTCTAACATACATTTTAGACATGCAAGGACTCAGAGATGAATGTGTCCAAGATTCCATAACTAGTGCACACTGGCTGGCACCCAACTGCTAATTTCTTTTGACAACTTACATCTATAGGACATATCTCTATTTTTATCCAGGAAAAATAATGATTTCTATATACATATATATTATTGTATATAATCCTTGGCAGTCTCAGACACTTCTTTAAATGACCATCTCTGGATAACCATATTTTAATATGTATAACTCAGGCCTCCGCATCTCTCCTAACTTCAGATCCTGGAGTCCGTGTTCTGTTTCCATCATTCCGCTGAAATTATTCACCTCCATCCATCTACACTGCTCCATCTGTAGCCCACACTATAATTTTTTGCCCCGATTTTTGAATTTTCCAAGTTTCTTCCTTACTTCTACTCTTAGGACTTTATTCCACTGTGCAAAACAATGTTTTTAAAACACAGCGTGACATCTCCCTCTCCTGCTTAACTCATATGTGAAAAAGGTTCCTGCTGTGCCAAAAGGAATGTCAGCTTGCCTGGTGGCACAAGCCTGTAATCCCTGCACTCTGGGAGGCTGAGGCAGAAACAACACAAGTTTGAGTCCAGCCTGGGCAACTCAGCAAGACCCTGTCTGAAAATAAAGTTTAAAAAGGGCTAGGACTTAGCTCTGTGCAAAGACCCTGGGTTTACTTTCTGGTACCACAAGACAAAGCAACACTGTACACTTCTTTTCAAGTGTGATGCGCTCCTGTACAACACAGCGTCTCACCCTCCTGATCATCTCCAGCTTTTTCTTCTCTCTCTTTTCTAGCCACACCATCTCTTTCAGTTGCTAGGACCCAATAAGTTCTGTGAGCCTTTGCATATGCTCAGCTCTTGGGCCTAAGTAATATCAGGCTCTTCACTCTTCATATAGTGGCTTAAATGCTACCACCGTCGAGGCCTTTTCTGACCATACAACCCAAACTGGGTCCTTCCTACTATTTTCTACCACAAGATGGCTTGTTTCCTTCTAGATACTTACCACAATTTATACTCTGTTGTTTTTATTTTTTGTTACAATCACTTCGTAACAAATTATAATTACGAAACTATAAATTTCATAAACTCAGCAACTATGATTGTTCTGTTACGCTTCTAAAACCTGGCTTAGCACAGAGCAAAATTTCAGTAAATATTTATCAAATGAACAAGTCCCCTGACCTTTCACTCATCAAATGTGTTATTAAAAAGACAGTAAGACGAAACACAGATTGAAACAGTGATCCTTGATAACTTCTGATCCTGAAAGTTCAACAGGAATCAAAGCCAGCTGGGAATGTTATACAGACAGAGTGTTAAATTAGGTATTACATAAATCTTTAACGTAAGAGAGAACTAAGGTTAGAACTAGGAGAGTACATGCCAGGAGGCTGTGAAGAATCGAGCAAACTACGAAGGGTTTACCATCTGAGTGATGAAAGAAAGAACACAGATACATTTTCAGCAAAGGCTCAAAATATTGTAACTGTGATAGTATCTGCTGTCTACTCCAAGGCGTGTCAAACAATTACAAGCAGTTCTATCAAGTAGATGAGGTATAACAGAGGTATTCTTACAGAATTTCATTCCCTAAATATTGTCAGAATTTAAAGATATACCTAGGGTTTACAGTGATTAAAGTCCTAGACCCCAAGGATAATACACAGTTGAGAGGCAGGTAAGACAAGAATATAAGCTGTCATGATTTAAAGTGCAGTGCCAAAAATAGACACAAATTCAATGCTGTGAGGCAGAGCAGAGAAAGAACCCTGACTGGAAGAGTGAGGGGAGCTCATACCGGCGTGGGGTAGAGGGATTGGTGAACTGGGGGAGAACGTCCGTCTACGTAGAAGAAAATCATGCAGTGTGTCCCTCTGACCAAAGAGTCGTCACATTTGGCTGACGAAGAAGAAAGTGAGGGATGGAGAGCTGAAGAGTGAGCTGGAGGTTAGCCCGAGGGCTTGAACTTAACCCAGGGAGAAACTGGAAGGACAGGATGGTCTCTGACTTGGCAGGAGAGTCAGAAGGGTGGGCTGTGTTTTATGAAGATGGTACCAGACAGACTGGAAATGCAAATGAATGAAAGAATTAAGATGAGCCAGGAGACTATGTTAGTAGTCTAGGGGTGAGATAATAAGGGCACAAATGAGGACACTGGCAGACAAAATTATGAAAAGCTTAATGAACGGGGAAGTGCTAGGTATTCACTCTTCATTCCTAGCACTTACAGACGGTACTGCAAAGACAGGGCTAGTGAACAGTATGGGGAGGAAGGAGAAGACAAGAACACAGGCGAGAGGACAGGACTGAAGAGAAAATGCCGAGAACTAAGATTCTCGAAAAGCTGGAGACAGTGAGAACGTACAGATTTTTCTGATACATCTTAAGTATAGACTAATTTGAACACTGACACGTCAATTTCAAGAGGATACACCAATTCTGACATATTTCTGAAACGCTCAAGATCTGTTTCTATATGCTATGGCTATAGGGGTAACAACAAGACTTAAATTGTTATTATTATAAATGCCCCTATAAAATTATGGCTGTTGTCACCATGTAACCATCAGTATGCAGTGAACTCATCTTCTCAGTGATTTAAGATTTTGTAAAAACAGGCACTGTCCAGCACTCCAGGATGCTGAAGCAGGAGGCCGGCAAGTCTGAGCCCGGACTAGATAACATGGAGACTTAAGGAGATGCTGTCTGAAAATCAAAAATAAAAATGAGCTAGGGATGTAGCTTAGTGCGAAGGCCCCTGGTGAGATCCCCAAAATCATAAAACAAAGCAAAACAAAACAATTTTGTAGGAAGAAATACAGCCTTCTTTACCTTCTCATAATGGGTTTCCATACATAAGAAGATGGTATATGCTGTTAAACAGGCCAAACAGCCTTCAAGATATGATTGGCCCCCAAGCTTCTCAGCTTCTGCATAAAGGTTATTTAGAGTTCGAACTGTTTCTTCAAACTGTTGTCTGTCAATCTGTAGGAAAGACAGAATTTTAAAGTAAGTTTTAGGAAAAAAATTTCCAATTCATTCATGCTTATCACCATTTGTTTGTCTAAATTACTGAGACTGTTTCGGGATTGCTTAATCTCTCCCCCCTCCCCACCAAAAAAAAAGAATAGTTTTATTTTGAAAACAAGGACAGAGGGATAAAAACTCCTGCTAACTGGAAGGGGTCCCAAAGAGAGTTGTATGAATTTGCTTAATTTTATCCTCTGATGTACACTAGATAGTGAAAAGGCTCAATATGGTCCTTTTTTATTCTTTACATCAAATTCCAAGTAACTTAATTAAATTATCCAATCTTTTCTTATTCTGTTCATTCACACTGGGCATCTACTATTAGACACCACGGCCAGACTTAGTCAAAGGTGAATAAGAACTGGCTTGTCCCAAACCTCAAGAGTTTAATTATGCAAACAGACAAATACATAACAGACAAACCCAATAAAGCAGGCACTATCATAAAGGCATCCACAGAGAACATCACAAGGAAAAGGTTCCCTTTATTTGGAGAGAGTAGGTAATCTTAAATTTAGTACCTAGGCAAAAAAGAAAGGAAGGGTATTTTCAGCATACAAATTAAAAAGGTACCAATACTCTATTATGCGTGTCCAGTCTCCCTCGTCCTCCTACCCACTTTTGTGGTACTGAGAGTTGAATCCAATGCCAAGGCCATCAAACTGCATGCCAGCCCTTAAATTTTTTTTTTTTTTCCCCAAGTGAAGGTCTCACTAAATTTCCTAGGAAGCAGGACTTTGCAATCCTCTTGCCTCAACCTCCCAGGAATGCTGGGATTACAAACATGTACCACTAGGCTCAGTTTCCTGTCTTTGTTTCAGTGGCACTACAGAACTGAACCCAGGGCCTTTGCACTAGCTACATTCCCACACTTCCAGTCCCCTCCTCCTCCCTCCCTCCCTCTTTCTTTCTCAGTCAACAAACTGACTAGACTGGGCTTGAACTTGTGATTCTCCTGCCTCATCCTCCCAGAGTGCTGGGATTACAAGTGTGCTCCAAACCCATCTTTCTTACTGTAACTATGCTGTTGCTAAAAGCCTGTACTGTTGAGCAACGTAAGTCTCCACTTAGCACACAACTCTTCACACCAGGCATTCCTATTACCTCCTTCCGTGCGGTGGCTTCCTTCCCTTTGCACTAACAGTTATGCTATTATTTTACACCAACGGTGATATATCAGTATACCACAGATCACAAATCAGATGGCTGTCCCATGGTATTTATTATCCTGCTGTTGGCGCAGCCACCCTTAGTTTGTGCAAGTAACTATGATGTCACTGTGAAATCACTGACAGACACATTTCAGACCGGGTTCCCATTGTGACTGCACTTGATCTTAGCCAAAAGTCCGACAAGCCATCGGGTTCCCACTGTTAAGTGGCACAAGATTTTTTCCCTCCAATCATGTTTTATTTTCTTATTCCAGTATCACTTTATTTTCTCCTTCTAATAGTGCCCTGTACATCTCTAATAGGATTTTCAGGCCATCAGTAGAGTATTCCATCATTTGATACCATCATTCTTGGTGAGAAACCAGGGTCTGCCTGGCCTCACTCTAGCATGTCTTTCACAGCATGCCTCCCCTATTCCTAAGCTACTAACAACTTAGTTAGGAATTCTCTTCTTTATATCAAAGAACTTCAATATCCAGTATGGGCCAAAATATTCCCTAGAACATACATTCTGAAAATATAAAATACTTTTTTATATTTTTTAAATGTATTCATTTATTTCTAAGACAGGATCTCACTCTGTAGTCCAGCCTGGTCCTGAACTCACTACGCAGCCCAAGCTGGCCTCGAACTATCGGCAATCCTTCTGCCTCAACCTCTAGAATCCTGAGATTATACATATGCACCACCATGCTCAACTATGGATCAGGGTCTTGTGCTTCCTAGGTAAGCATCTCATCACTGAGCTATGCCCCCAGCCCTAAAACAATTTATCATCCCTTAAAGTACAAAATCTCTGAAGTTAGAAGTAGCTTTAATCATAATTTGGTCTTTTGTGTGCAAAACTATAGCACTTAACGAGCATGTGGCATGAGAAATTCAATGTAACCTTTAAAGTGGTGTTGCCTCTACTGGCTTTTCAAAAGGAGATATGTTAGATGGCTAGCATCTAACAATGGCATAGACCTGTAGCCCCAGCACTCCAGGAGGCAGAGGGAGAAGGAGCACAAATTCATGCACAGCCTAGCAACTTATCAATTTAGTAAGACTCTGTCTCAAAATCAAAAATAAGAAAGGAGCTATGTTAAATACTTTTAAGAGTCTGGAGAGTTTCTGAAAAGAAATGAGTAGGTAAGTTAAAAGCAAAGCAGTGTCCCTTCACTGTCCTAAAGACACGGTGTCCAGACTGGTCATCTGTAAATCTAACCACAGTTCTCTTGCCCTGAAAATGGCTACCTGAATATTAATGCCAAATCACTATATTCACCTAGTTATGCCCAAATGAATGCCTCCAGTTTGCCCACTGATAAATCAATAGTCTAATTTTAATCACGTCTCATTTGCTTAGTGTTATGCTAAATTTCTTTTAATTATTTTGTACATACATATGAAAAAATAGTATCAAAGTCTAGGTACCCAACCAAGAGTCACCTTGTTTCTTTCAAATTTGAATTACTGTTCATACCAGAAACACTAATTCTTAAGTTATATTGAGACTAAATCTTAAGTTATTCTGAGGCTTCTTATTCCGAGATGGAAAAAGAAGGCAAATCACAGGTTGTTTTTTTTTTTTTTTTAGGAAAAAAAAATGCTCGTGAAGAATTAAAAAAAGGAACCAATGGTATTTTAAAAAGTAAGCATCGAGAAGTTTTTCAGGGGTTGCGGATGTAGCTCAGTGGCAGAATGAGTGCTTAGTATGAGTGAGACCCTGGGCTCAATTCCTTGCACAATTAAAAAAAAAGTTTTCGAAATATTACTTTAAAACAGGAGCATTTAAAATAAAACTCAGAAGGCAGCAGTTAAGACAACACAGCTGGGCATGGCTGTACACATCTGTAACCCCAACAATTATGAGGCTGAGACTGAGGCAGGAGGATCATGATTTCCAGGCCTGCGTGGTTTACACAGTAAGTTCAAGGCCAAACAAGACTATGCAGTGAGACATGTGTGCACATATGTGTGCGTGCATGTGGGGGGGCGGACTGTGTATGTAGGGGTAGGTGCATGCATCGGAGGCAGGGAGTTGTGGTACCCACGCACATAATTGCAGCACCCGGGGAGGTCATAGTAGGGTGATCACAAATTCAAACATGGCTTGGACAACTCAGAAAGGCTCTGTCTCAAAATACTATTAAAAAGGAGGAGGAGCTGGGATACAGTGCAGTGTGAAGCCTTAGGGTTTTTGTCCTTCTCCAACAAAGGCCAACGCAACTGTCATTTGCTTTGTAGTATTTAGGCTGATGGTCTGCACATATGATAGTAGTTACATGAGATTACAATGGAGTTGAACAATTCTTACTGCCTAGTGACACAGTAAGTAGTAGTCCAATGCATCTCTCATCAGCTTGTGGTAATGCCAGTCTAAACAAATCTACTGTGCTTTCAGTCATATAGAAGTACATCATGTACAATTATGGAAAGTACTGATTTAATATTGCTTGGTACTATTGCGTATTGAACTGAAGGGACTCACGCTGAGCTGTAGGGTATCCCCAGTCCATTAAAAAAAAATTATTTTGAGACAGGTTCTTGCACAGTTGCTAAGTTGTCCAGACATGACTCATACCTATGACCCTTCTGCCTCAGTCTGCCAGTGTACTGTGTGATTACAAGTGTCTACCCCCACACCCAAATCAGTACATAATTCTTGACAATGATCGTGACTATGTTACAGATCTTTTTTTTTTTAAATATTTTTTTTTTCTGCAGTACTGGGAATTGAACGCAAGGGGATTCTACCACTAAGCTACACCCAGCCAACATCTTTAAACTTTTATTTTGAAATAGGGTCTTGCTAAATTGCCCAGGCTGGTCTCAAACTTGGGAATCCTCCAACCTCAGTCTTCTGAGTGGTGGGAATTACAGGTGTGTGTAATCACATCCAGATGGTTTACATACATTCTCTGCCATACTTTTTATTTTTATTTATAAAAAAACAAAAAATTGGCTGTAAAACAGGCTATAAAAAACCCCAAAACAGTTCATCAGTCTGACAGACTTCAAATTTGTGTAGGTATACACTAGCATAAAATAATTAATGATGCATTTCTCAGAGCATGTCCCTGTCATCAGGTAATATATAATTGTACTTAAGGTGCAAGAGCTCAACAAAACAATTTTTATCTACTACTTCTAGGTCTTATGTAGATAGCTGTCAGTGATCTCCCACAAGTCTCTGGTTATTGATACAGGAACTTATTATCAAAATCTGGAGGTACGTGAAGTTGAAGCCAAATACATATTTGGAACAATACACACTGAAAATCAGAACAGAAATGGGAATCAGGCTCATCTTCCCAGAATTACTCATTTTTGTTGAACTACATGGTGTTAAAGCTTACAGTGGTCACAAATTCAAAGTGGCTAGTCACTAACTAGATGCAGGAACACATTTTTAAAGGTATGTAGAGGAATAAATGATTCAATTATAGTTCACTCATTTTTTTGTCTAACCATACCAAAGGTGACTAAGATATGTGTTTTGGCTAAAATGAAAATAACTATTTTGGCAATGAAGCACTTAAGCATCAAAAGACTACATCAAAACATGCAGTAGAAAATAAAGTTAAGAGACGGCACTTGTCCACACTCTCAAATTAAAGGAAAAATATGGATGTACTTGTTAATGCTTCAAAGTAACATGAAACATTTGTGCACTTGTTTCTTTCTCTATTATGTTGTCAGGTTTCACTCTCTCACAAGAGGGAAATCAGCCCCAATGGCCCCAATGGCAATAAGTAATATTTCTAGAGTAATACAGAAGCAAAGAAACTTTTCAGTTTCCCATCACACAAAGCAAGGGAAACATAAACCTGTAATTTATATTTAATCTCAACAGAGAAAAAAAGATCTAAGACTTCCCAAGTGGTTTAAAGTTTACTCTAGTGTTATAACCCAACATTTAAAGAAAATTCAAAGGCACAAGTGAATAGAGGAACTGAATATAATATCATACACGGTACTCAGCTCCATAAAAAATTCTGGATTATTTGAAGTCAAAGAAGTAAAAGAACTCCAGAATGTAGCAACATCGACTTCCTGTAACAATATGGAGAATTTTGAGTACACTCAGCTTCTATACGTTGACTGTATAAGAAAGGCTAGTCTACACACACACACACTGGAAGGATAATTTCAATTTTGCCACACATACTTTGATTCAACTGTGAGGTAGAAGTTCGGCTTTTAAACCTATAAGCAAAGCAATCCTACAACATGCAAATAAGTATAGTGAAAAAGAATAGTTCATTCACATCTTGATTTGAAAGTATATAAATTGTGTAAGTCATGCTTTCCATAAGCAGCTTAAAAATAAAATATTTGGTCCTCTTCATGTAAGTCTTAACACATAGAACATGTTAACTGTGATGTGAAACTATTTCAAAAACAACATTCACTAGCTCTAGCCAACTGGCAACTTGCTCAGTTTTCAGTGTCAAAATATACACCTGCTGTCACAGGACTGTCAACGGGACTCACAACAAAATATAGCACTTAAATGGCATTTCACAAATAAGCAAACCTATACATCATCTTTTAAAGGCACATCTGGTCTTTAATTAGCAATTAAAGAAACATGTTTGGGCCAACTAACCTGAGAAGAACTATAAATGAATTCTGATTTTCTGACCTTGGCTATCAGGTGAAGCAACCTACCTTGGCAGAATGTCACCCATTTTATGTTTGGTGCTAGGAGTTAAACCCCTAGACTACAAACTCACTTTAAATGGCTGTTATAAAATTTTCTTTTCGTATTCATCTCCACTCAGTCCATTTCTTAGCCCCACATCAACATCTAATTACCTCCTTCCTTCACCCTTCCTGTCAAAGAATGAAAGAGCTAAAAACTTGCCCCGATTTAACTATAAACTGACTTCTGAGCAGAAAACAGAGCTCTCTGGTTGGGTATATACATATGGTCACAAGAAAACATACAAAAGCATGCCACGGAACATTTACAACAGGACAGAATTTTGGAGGGCTGGGGAGAGGGGTACATCTGAAGAAGGGATACAAATCCCATCCTTCCATTTTAGCAAGCAAGGCTGGCTCAAAACCGAGGACAGTTTTGATTTGCAGGCCAAACGGGTACCTCCCAGTGGGCCCACGTGAGACTGACAAGTTTCACTGAAAGAGACAAAATCAAAATGGAGTTAATTCTGCTTACCACCTCCTTCCGCTTACCCCTCCCCTCTCCCTGAGCTCATGAGAAAATCAACTTTTGGCCCTAACTCTGCACCTGTGCCAGAACAACTACAATATGTTTCTGTGCATCCAGAGGTCACCGTGTCTGATAGATTGCAAGTTTCTGTGTTTTCTAAAAGTTTCCATGGTCGGTAGATTGACGTTAGGTAGACGCATAAACTTCCTGATACAGAAACAATTTTATGTCCCATTTCTCTTTTGTTCTGTCACGATCTCCCTTCTGTTCTGTGAAAACTCCCCCTTCTTGCTTCCCTAGACAGTGAGTATAAAAACCCCTCACCCAAGATGTTCGGGGCCCGGCTCCTTTGGTGGTCGGGTCCCAGCATGCTGGTCTGTCTGGACAATAAACTCTTGATCACCCCTGCCTGTGAGTTCCGTGTGTTAATCTGCGCAACAACATCATGTCTTGCTCTGAGACATGTGTCTGCACAGGTCCACGTAATGCTTTGGGTTTCTCGGGTTCCAAGAAGGCTTGCCTGCTCTGTCTGGCACAGGATTTAATCAGCATCCGGCACAGTGACCATGAAAGCCTGCCATGACAGCTTACTGCCGGCTGAGTGAGGTACCTGGAGCTTCAGGAATTAGCTCCTCACCACTGCTGCCAGTAACCCAGGGTGGAGATGGGTGCCGCAGGATGAGAAGAGCGCTGGGTGCAGATTCCGGCACTGGGCATTATAAAGTTCTATGAGATCGTCATACTCCTAAGCTTGCCCTTACGCTTGCTTTTCGTAAACTAGATCTTGCATCCTTCCTCTATCATTATCCACAGTGCCCCAAACCGTGAGACACGCAGCTGAGCGGACTGTCCGCTCACGCCCCGCACCGACCCCTCCCTTCCCCTCTCTTGAGCAGGTGCACAGTAACAGGCGTCGTACCCGATTCTCCAGCTCTGCAGGGAACTTAGTCTGGAACTGGCAGCGGGTGCCACTGCTGTAGTCTCGCTGGATGAACACTTTCCCGGACACCGGCGCTTGCTGCGGCCTCATGGCGAGAACACGACCCGCCGCGCTGAGGGTTCAAGGAGGGGAGGCATCACGGGTCAGATCCCGGCCTGGACCCGGGACTTCGGCCCGCCAGCCTCTCGGACCCACCCACGGCCCAAAGAGCTTAAAGCCTCCCCGATCGCTGCTCCCCGCACCCCTATCGTCGGAGCGGGTTTTCACCCACTGCCCCTGCCCAGGCCCCGCGCCCCCCACATCCTGGTTTGGCCCGGGAAACACGAACCCGCCTCCTCGGCCCTCCAGCTGCTGTCGCACCGCCTTGGCAGTCACTTACGGTCTGCCGCAAAAGGTCTCTTCTCCGCCCCTCGGTTCGGCCTCCTTCAGCAAGTCAATGACCCGCCCCCTTCACCGGCCGTAAAGCGACCCGGCCGAGGTTGCGCGCTGCGGTGCAGGCCAGGGGCTGGGGCGCGGCAGACCCCGCCTCCGACCCGGAGGGGCGGGGTCTTTCCGGAAGGAAAGGACTGCAGGGGCGCGGCTGGTTAGGGCCCATTGCAGAAACTGACGTACGGGGAGGATGATGGGGTTACAGACTCGTCGGGATTTCCCCGTCTGTCATGTCGTCATTGGTTATGACGAAGTAGTTCCTGTTGACTAGGCTATACTCCCCAGCTCAGGCACCAAACAGAGACCTAGCAGGTACGACTGCTTGTCTCTCCCGCTCCCTCCGCCTTAAACCACCAAAACTGTTCGCGTTCATTAAGAAATAAAGCAAACTACTGGGGAACATTTGGCCTCTTGATAAGCTCCTAAAACAGAGCACAGAGAAGGAAGGACACACACAACGAATCTGCCCGAGCTGCACTCTTAGTGCATCTCTCCTCCGGCTCTTCCCTGAGGTGTCGTCCTTCTACAGTGTAAGGGTTTGTGCCTAGCCTGCACACCTCATGAGCCGAGGGGACGAACAGTTCTGCACGCCGCTGTCCCTGGCCGCGGCTCTTCTCAGCATCCCTTGCAAGGCGTCCAGGAACGCCAACCTAGTGTTTCTTGGCTGATAGAATTTAGGAGCATCACTGTCAGATTCTGCCTTTTATATATTTAATTTCTTCTCTGATTATATTGTATTTTTTATTTTTATTCATTCATTTTTTTTGAGACAGGGTCTTGCTCTGTCCCCAGACTGGTCCTGAATTCACGGTGTAGCCCAGGCTGGTCTTGGATTTCAGGCAATCCTCTTGCTTCAGCCTCTCCAGTACAGGGATTACAGGAGTGCCCATGTGCTTGTTAGACAAGTGCTTTAACCACTGCTCCATTCCTCCAGCACTCTGGTTGTATTTTAAAAGCCGCTTTAATGGATGTATAAAAGGCATACAATAAGTCACTTATATGTAGAGGGTGCAACATGATAAATTCTAACATCTTTCCACTCATAAGCCATCATCACAATCAGAATAATAAACGTTTGTCACCCCGGAAAGTTCCTGTGCTTCAGGTAACCCCCTTTTCTGGCCCTCCTCAGCTTCCTTTGCTAGACACTGATCTACTTTCTGTCACTATGCATTACTTTGCATTTTCTTAAATTTTACATATGTTAACTCTTCCTGGTCAAGCTTATTTCAGGTAGACTGACTTTCCAGGTTCATTGGCTGTTCTTCCAATAATTACTTTCTTTTTGATGTTAAGTAGTTCTTTCTTTGTGTAGCTATATCACTGTTTGTGGTTAGCCATTCACTTATTAATGGGCAGTTGGGTACTTCCTGTTTGGGGGTCTTACAAATAAAGGTCCACAACACCTCTCTGTAGTGCCACTCTCGAAAGTCAAACCTTCATGTGAGGAGCTTTGAGGACACGAATCAAACTCAAGCAATATTATTGTGTTTTCCTGTTACTGAGTTTTGAGAGAAAGGTATTTTTTATATATTTTATGAATACTTCATCAGATTTGCAAGCATTTTTTTCTAGTCTGTGGCTGGTGTTTTTACTTTCTTAATATATTTATGGATTTGGGAAATTTGGGTGTTGACATTTTGCCTCCCCTAGGTACGGACTGAAGTTTTTCTTCTTCCTAATACAAATAACCAATTGTTCTGCCACCATATGTTGAAGACTCTCCTCCTACTATGATTTGGTTCTGGAGTGTCCCCCAAAAGCCCTGTATATTTGGTTGTAGTGGGACACCTGTAGAGCCATAGGCTGTTGGGTGACAGGGCCTTGGGGAGGGGACAGAATACGGGGGCTTGACCCAGAAGGGGCAAATCACTGGGGAAGAACTAGAAGAGTAGCTCTGCCTTTTCTCTCTTCCTTGGCTTGAGGTCTGCCATGCCCTGAACAGGCCATCTCCTGAGCTTCCTCCTGCCATGTGCTTCTACCATTGCCAGCTGCCCGTGTATGGGCTGTGACCTTCTGAAACTGTGAGCTAAAATAAATCTTTATTTCCTTAAATTGTGGACATTGGGTAGTCTGTCCTAGCAATGTCAGAGGAGGCAGTGGGATTATAGGCAGTCAGGGATATAGGGTCCCCCAGAAGCACAATATACTGGAAGGCAGCTGGCTATAACTCCTGTCAGCCTGGAGCTGATCACTCCCTAGAACTTAGTTAAAAGACAATAAAGAGAAAAATCTTTAAGGGGGCAGTAGTTAAGGGTGGGCTGCAGCAGCGGGTTTAAGGTTGTAGAACCCAACCTGCCCTAGGACATCCCCTTACCCAGCTACATGATAAAAATCCCTAGACAGTGAGCCACTCGGGCAACCCCCATTTCTGGGTCCCCCTTCTGACTAGCAGAAGCTTTACTCTATCTTGCTTTCCCCTTTTGTAAGTTTCCCAACAAAGCCCTGTCTTAACAACCTGCCTCCCATCTTTGTGACTTATTCTTCAAGCCTGTGGAGATACGAACTCGACTTGGAGGCCTGTTGGAATCAGGGCCTCGCACCACAGTGACTACCAGCAAATAGAAAGTAACTAAGCCACCTCCACTTCCCCCTAAATCGCCTTGGTATCTTTGTCAAAAATCTGTGTGTGTGTGTGTGTGTGTGTGTGTGTGTGTGTGTGTGTGTGTTGCTTTTGGACAGAAATTCCTTTATCTCATTCTGTTTTATCTTAAATGTTTGCTTGTATCTGCCTCCGAAATTGCTGCACCCTTCTTCAGTTGGTAAGATCTTCCAGGAGCTGTTTTTTTTATATTCCATATTTGCAGTTAGCTGCACCCTCAAAGAAGCAAAACAGTCTTAGTTGCTTTTTTGTTGCTGTGACTCAACACTGAGAAGCACAAATTAGGGGAGGAAAAGTTTTATATTCACTCACAGTTTCAGAAGGTCACAGTCTGTTCATGGGTGGATGGCTAAAAATGGTAGAATCACATAGTGGGGCCAGAACTGGAGCCAGAGCACCAGAAACAGAGATCCTAACAGACAGCATGGAGGAACAGAACGTAGACTGTCACGGAGAAAGGGCGGAACCAGCACACACTCCTCCAGATCAAGCCCCTCCCAGCGAATTCCCACCTCCTGACATTACACAGTATCCATAGGTCCATGAGGCTTTTGGGGGAACACTCCAGATCCAAACCACAGCACAGTCTCTACCTTCAAACTCTCAGTATAAAGGAATAGACTAAAAAAGACAATTTTCATTCATGGTGTATTTGGCTGGGCTCTGTAATAGCCCTTGATCACTAAGAGTAGATGGTAAAACTTTTTTTTTTTCTCCCATGAGTTGGGAGAGTGAATATTACACCAAACAACCTCTCTTGGTATTTGGGAAGATGATCAAGGTTGAAAGGGAAATCAGAGGACATCGAGTCATAATTAAGTGTCCTCGTCTACCCCCTTATTTCAATAGACTTTCGTGCTTGTATTCTTTGGGAAACCTTGTGAGGGAGAGAGACTGAAGAGCAGCAGGGATGCTCAGAATACCAGAGCAGAGTAGCTTGGTTTGATCTGAAGTTCCTCTCTGGGAACCAGGGCAACCCAGGGGGCTATCCAGCTGACAGGTGAGAGGTGGCCAAAGATGCTGGCAGTGAGATTATACCTCCAACAGTCGTGTTCTGCAGCCTATACCAGTGACTTATAAACCAGAGAGACCTGCGTGGAAGTACCAAAAGATACCAGGACTTGGAAGAAGCCTGGAACGGGAGGCCCCAGAACTTGAGGACCTTTGGATGGGCACTCTGCTGTCTGCATTGTTGTCCACATCATATCCAAAAGAACCAAGTGGGAACTGTCAACTGTCATATGCCTGGAGACAGAGCAGGGCAAGTGAGAATGAGAAGAATGTTGTACTAAGAATCTGGCTTTCTTTCCTGCAAATCAGAGCACCATGCAGACTCCTCAGGATTCCTCCAGGAGCAAAGTGTGCTCAGAAATGTCTGAGCTTAAACCTAATTTTAAAAAACAATTGAAAGAGAAGTTTCCTGAACAGACAAATTTAAAATTTCTTTTTCTTCTCTTGTTACCAAGTAGAAGCAATGAGAATAAAGAGAAAGTAAAGCTATGTCTTTTTAGCCTACCTGTTCCAGCCTCTACACAGTGCACCTCATGTGAGGCATCCCAGGAAAGTCATCCTCAAGGAGGGGAAATGGGATTCACCTACGAGGAGCAGTTAACTCTTTCCTCTATTGACGGCTTTTTTTTGGTGCTGGTGCCTGGGGCTGAGGGTCTACCAAGTCACTGAGGAAAATAGTTGTGTGACTATGGGATTGTTTTCTTCACCAACACTGATTAAGATTGAATCACTGATATGCTTATGCCTAGTAGCTCTCACGCTGCCTTTGTTTCTTGATATACCTTATGAATACTGATCATAATTATGACTTATTCCCGTGGATGTGCCCAGGTCAAAGAGCATGGGCTGGATAAAACGTTTCCATGTCTATTGGTCTGCATTCTAATGTCTCCCGTCCCTCCAGCTACTTTTCAAACTCATTCCTTTCTTCCTCTTTGTCTTTTCTTTCTCTTTCTTTGTTGAGTTTATTAGTGGAAGAGCCCTATCCTATTCCATGTATTGAGAATTACTTATAACATATGCAGTTTTAGGTACCAAAGAAACCTATAGCCATGGCATGGAAATTCCCTTGACCCATTCTCTTACACAATTCTCTTGCCTCCTGCCAGAGACTCCAACCATGGGTTGGAAGGATTTCTAAGGACTCCTGGGAGACTTTCACGAACATTTCACATAATGACCTTCCTTATATCTAACCTGATTCCCCCACTGTGGTTTAGACTACTTTCCTTGGCTCATCTTTAGATATGGGTTGCTTTTGTCTTTTCATCTGTAAAGGTGAATTCTATGATTCTAATTTCATAGCATTGATCCCCTACTTGGGAGAAGAGAAACAACAGAATATCTTCCTAACACACTTAGATATAACCCTGATGGCTAGATATAATATGATATAAACCAACCACTGTTACATAATTCAACCATGTGACTCTTTTTTTTTTACACAGCCTTCATTTTTAGTCAGATTCCTGGATTTTTTGTTTGTTTTTGAGACAGTGTCTCAGTAAGCAGACCAAGCTGTCCTCAAACTTGAGATCCTCCTGTATCCCAAATGCTGGGATCATAGACCTGTACCACCACCCCTAGCAGGGTTCCTAGCACTGCTGACTTTTCTTAACCCTCTGCATCACAATGTCCTACTACCACACCTTCCCGTATCCATTTCCTCTCTTAAAGTAAACTTTCGCGTTTTCTTGGAGTTTAACCAAATCATATTTCTTCCGTACTTCAATCATGCATTCATTCACACATTCAATTCATTTTCTCAACTGGCCTTTATTGACCTTGTCTAATGTCAGGCCACTATTGTGCAAGCCTTGGGGTACAAATATGAGTAAGGCGACCTTTGAGTCCTTGAAGCCCGGTACATCAGAAACAGTATGCCTTCAAAGTATGCGATAAGTGCAGTGAGAGGAGAGAAACTCTTCCTCAGCGATCTCTTTACCCTTCCAGGCGCCCTCCTTTCACTTAATGCCCTCTGGCAGCTCCGGACACCGTTTACACTCCAGCGCTATTGCTTTTCACTTTTCACTCCATTAGTGCTTCCGTGATCACCGGGATTATAACACTTTCTCTTAAATTGCACACATTTCTTACGTAAGGGTGGACTCAGTTACAGAAATAAAAGAGTTCCAGAGCGAGAAAGCAGGGCCATGGGCTACCCGTCTACTTCCTGTTCTGGGATGACGCCCCTTCTACAACCTCTGCTTGAGCACTGATTTTTTAGAGAGCGGTAGACTAGAACCTTATCATGAAGATTCATTTCCTCAGGATGACAAACTTTTCCTGGCAGAAAATCCATCTCCCTGTGAATTCTTTACCATTAATTAAGATATAACTCTTAGAATTCTGCAATGGCCCTACGTGCTGAAAATAGCCGGCAGGTACTTGGCACACTCCTGTGGAAGTGTTTGCTTAGTCACCTTTACAGATGTGGAGAAGAGACTGCAAGCCTTGTTCTTCCAGCATCAACCCAGTCTCAGGGAGCTTTTTCTTTAAAGGAAAGAAGGCTTTTGCCCCTTAAACTGCCACACTCTGGCCATGACCCCTATCAGCTCTCCAAAGTGTCACAGAATCAACCTATTTCCTCCTTGACGTTTTGACCAATATTTAGGTTGTAGACTCTAGAACATCCTGCCCCAGTCAGATTAAATATTCTTACTTTCTCGTACGACATACTATGTGACATTGTTATATTCTAGTCCATTAATGTCTCTCTGACTAGACCACTCACAGCAAGACTATGTCCTGGTGGGGCCTGGATCTCTCCATAATTGTCACTTAGATTTTTTTTAAAATTTTAATAGTTTATACGAGCTGCTTTTAAGTCAAGCCTCCCTTATTTGTTGTTACCATATTTTTATTTGATGCCGGGGATCCAATCCAGGGCCTTACAGACACTAGGCAAGTGCTGGACTACCACCAAGGTGTAACTCCAGTCTCTGTATTTTAAAAACTCAGATGTAAGCCTCTGTATTTTGAAATACCATATTATTTGATATTTGTTACTTATAATTCTATATTTATATAATAAATAATGGCTGTTTGTTTTATAAAACATGATTGTGGGTCAAGCCTATTGCGTTAGTCAGCTTTCCTGTTGCCGGAACAAATATGACTGATAACGTCAAATTAAAGGAAAAGACGTTTGCTTTGATTCGTGATGTCAGAGGGTTCAGCTCATGGTTGGCTGGCTGGAAAGCGGAAATGCCATGGTGGAAGGACTTGGTGGAAGAACGATGTTTACCTCATAGTGGAGAGGAAGGAAGGAGCCAGCACTGTCAAAGGCCTGTCCCTGTGACTCACCTCCTCCCTCTCCTAACACAGATTTTGCTGTGAAATTGCCAATGGGTTAATCGATGGGTCAATATAGTGTCCCCATGATTAAGTCACCTTCTGAAAGCCCTGCCTCTGAACACATGAGAATTTGGGAGAAATTCTATATCAAAACCATTACACTTACTGAGGGTATTCTGAACCTCAATCTATCAGCAGTAATATTAGTCACCCCTCCTGACATTGTGTCATTCACCAATATTACAAGCAATTGTTTTATAACTTCATGGAAATGACTGAGAGACTGGACAGATTCAGTGAAACAGAAGTTCTGGCCCTGTCACCTTTAGCTAGTTAACCTTGGCCTGCTGCTTACCTCCTCCATGCCTCAGTTTCTTCATACGTGTAAAGGGATACTAGTAATAATGCATAGTTATTAAGGCATGTACTTGGGCCCCTGGGCTACTGCTGCTTAACTAACCAGCTCGAAGCCTAGTGGGTCAAAGCAACAGCCATCTGAGCAGCTTATAATTTTACAGGTTGACAATCGAGTGGGGCTGATGACAGTCTGATCTGAAGAATGTTGCTTCATTCACCCATGATTAGCTGCAGCTCAGCTTCCGGGCCAGACTAGTCACAAACTGAAATGCCTTGGCTTATTCTCTGGCAGGTCAGTCTGGGCTTGTTTGCACGGCATGGAGAGGGAAGGCATGTAGGCTCTTTTGAGGCTGAAGCTCGAATCTGGAAAATATTACATACGCTGCTTTATTGGACAGAAGAATTCACAGAATCAGCCCAGACCAAGAACCAGGGAAAGATGTTCTTTCAATTCTTCATGGGAAAATTACAAAGTCGCAATACAAGGGCAGGGCCGTTGAGAGAAATGAGGCATTGCCGCAATTTTTGTGATTGGTTTTTATATTGACTCATACAGGTGTTAAGAAATAAATGTGTTACTATATACAAGGTACTTAAATGATACTGGGCACTTAGTGAGTGCTACATAAATATCTGCTGTGGTTGATAATATTTGCTAACCAGTGAACAGAGTCTGGGATAGGCTTCACTTCAACTTTTAATAAAAATGAATCAATGTGTGAATATCATTAGAATCTTCCTGACGTTGGTGGGAGTCTATTGATTGACTTTCTTGAATGGCAAAAGGAAAGCAAGCTATAAATCTGTGGACAAGCTTACCTATTAAGTGCATGGAGCCAGCCCGATCTTGACTGGGACTTGGGTTCTACAACTTCCTAGCTTTGTCCTCACTATAAATGAATATAAAGATACCAATTATAGTAGTTTTCTAGGGTCGTTATAAAAATGATCACAAATTGAGTAGCTCAAAACAACGCAGAATTTATATTTTCTGCGAGTGCTGGAGCACTGATGACAGGGCTGTGGTCTCCCTCAGAGCCCCTAGGGAAAAATTCTTCCTTGCCATTCCTAGTGGTCGCCACAAATCCCTGGAATTCCTTGGTTTGCTGCAGCAGAGTTCCAAGTTCTGTGTCTGTCTTCACACAAACCTCTTCTCTGTGAATCCTCTGTGTCTTCACGCTTCTCCTTATAGGAAAACAGACTCTGGACTTAAGGCCCTGTGTGACCATCTCAACTACATCTGTGAATACCCTACTTCTCAATAAGGGTCAGAAGTTCCTGACTGATGTGAATTTTGGAGTGGGCACTATTCAACCCAGGATATCTGCCTTTGGGGGCTTTGGCAGATAATGAATACTTGATAAAATTGAACTGTAAAGAGCAAAGGTTTGCCTCATGGTTTTAGAAGTTTCAGTTCATGAACAGTGGGTTGTGCTGTTTTTAAGCCTCTGGTTGGGGTACTACGTGGCAATGGCAGGGGGTGTGTGGTGAAACCAAATTGCTCATTTCATGGCCTGGAAGTGAAAAACGGGAAGAGAACGGGGCCAGAACCACACCATTCCCTTCAAAGGCAGGTGTCCCATGGCCTAAATCCACTCACAAGGCCCAGCTTCTTCAAGGTTCTATCCATATTCTAATAGCATCTCCCTGGGAACCAACCCTTTAACATGCGAACATTTAGGGGATATTCAAGGTTCAAACTATGACAATACTCAATACATGTAATTGTTGTTTTAATTATTATTAGTCAAATGCTTTGCTAAGCTCATAACAATAATAAGAACTTCTATTTATTGAGCTATTAATATCAGGCAGTAAGGCTAAATACTTTACGTGCACTATCTCACACATTAATAACTCTGGGCAAACCACGATAATAACCTGACTCAGACATTATCTATGTGTATAATCTATAAGCCTACGCAAGCCAAAGTCAAGCAACTAGGCTATAGCCTTGGACATTCATTTTCTCTTTCCTTTTGATCTTTGAGTCCTTTGTGTCTAGTTTCTTTAAACCCTACATATTGTATGGTCTTTCTTGTTCATAATAGATCCTCAAGAAATGTTTTAAAATTGAATGAATTTAACACATCTACTGAGCACTCATGAGAGCTTGCGATGCAGGAAGAGGTGAAGTGTGGAGTATCCGCATCCCATCAAAGCTCACGCCTTTGAGGGCAGGGAAGTGGGGAGCCAGGTAGGTAAGGTAGGAGGCGGGTTGACAGATGGGAAGGTAGTTGGGCATTTCATTCTTTGGGCCAAGGGAAAGACAAGTATCTCTACAGTGTGTGGAGTTTGGGGTCTGCTCTGGTCCAGGGTTCTCCTACCTAGAATACGTCTCCATTAGTCGATCTGTATTTTGATGTCAAGTATCTTTGCCAGAAGTCACAACTGATGAAATACCCATTTCTTATCAAGGCTTGTTTCTCAGACGTCTGGGGGGCCTGTGAGGGTACAGCAGAAAGTGAATGTTGTTTCTTTCTAGGGAGAAGCATGGAAAAGTAGACTGTGGTCAGAGAGCAGCAAAATTTCCAAGTAGTTTCCTATGGGTTAGAGGTGGCTAAAGGCATTGGTAGCTGGCTGAGGCCACCAACAGGTAGAAGCAGATATTTTTTATGGGATGCCATCACATGTCCACAACCTTGCTCAAATTGCATCAAATCTACAGGAAAGTCACTTTCCCCCTCCATTTTCTATCAATAGTTATTACTTGGCTACAGAAAACAGATGAAGGTTCTTGACGAGCCTTGTAAAGGGGCACCAGATAAAAATCCAAAGACCCAAGCTGTCTTTTGAAATGGAGACATTTATTAGCTGGTGGCTAACTGGTGCAGGGAGGTTGCCAGACCAGAACAGCCCTGAACAGTAGTTTGAGGGGTATTTTATTTATTTTTTCCCCCACATTTTATTGATATGTGTACGTGAAAAATTCAAGGTTTACAATGAGGTCGGGCATTTTGTGCACATTCATATCTTGTCAAGGTGACAAGGGCTTTCCCACTCTCCTTTTGTGCCTCCCCCTATCCACCCCTCTCTCTCTCCTCCCCCACCCTACCCCCCTCTTCCACTTTGTATTTCGTCTTAAGTTCCAAAGGAGTTGTGATCTGGGTCTCTCATATCAGAGAGACCATTCGATGTTTCATCTTCTGCTTCTGACTCACTTTACTAAGCATGATGTTCTCAAGTTTCTTCCATTTGCCTGCAAAAGCCTCCACGCTGTTGGATTTTATAGATGCATAGTATTCCATGGTGTATAAACTCCACAGTTTGCGTATCCACTGGTCTGTTGATGGGTATTTTGGTGACTTCCATATTTTAGCTATTGTTAGTTGTGCTGCTATAAACATGGGTATACATATATCTCTGCTATGTGTTGACGGATATTTTAGAGAGTCATTACTTCCCGTTTAACATTTTTGGGGATTGTGTGGGTGGCACAGGTATACAGAAATAAAGGTCAGCTATTAAGGAGAACAGGTACTGGATAATATTCACAGATTAATTCTCCAAAGGCAGGTTAATTAACATGTTTTCTACAGGTGATTCAGGCAGTAATCCTCCTAGTGGTCATGTCCCCCACTGGTCTCTGGCCTACTTCTCCTTACTGACCCTTGACTCACTTTCTCCCTTTGGGGCTTCTGTCCTATCGGAGCTGGGCAAAGGCAGAAGGAGTATCTGAAGCCCATAGGATTGGCGAGGTGCTCTCTAGTGCACAGACGGGAGGTGAGCTGGGGGAGGGTGTGGAGGCGGGGGATGGGAGTTCTCAGCACTAACATGTCCTCCCTGGTAGTTCTGCTGGTGTAGTCCTGCTATCGCCTGCAAGGTCCCTTTGAACAGTGAGCAGGCTGTTGAAACAAATGCCCCAGGGTGCAATGGACTGCAGAGGGGTGGCTAGGTATGCAGGTATTGGAACAGACATTCTCTGGTATGCCGTTTGTCCTGCTTGGTGAGCTGTGGTCACTAGGAAGACAAGCTGTTCATTCCACTCTTTTGAGGATGAGGGCAATTGTTTCCAGTGCTCTGTCTCTAGGAGGTACAAAAATTATTTGACCTTCTTTCTTTTATAGTTTTTCAACCTGTCTAGTGTGTTTTAATGGACAATAATGCCATACCTTTAATTTCCTTGTATGGAATCAGAGATAATTAATTGCTGGTCTCACAGGCAGAAATGAAGATGAAGGAGATAACCCAGGTAAAATTCTCAGCTTACCTCCTGGTAGAGTATGTTACCTAAAGGGTGCAGGTGTGCTTCCCAGTCTAACGTTTCTTATTCATTGTTTCATTTAGTTCACAACAACTTACTGTCTACTATGCACCATAAACTGTCCTGAATTTCTTTAAATAATTTTTGTCTTAAAAATATCAAAATACTGGTTTGCCTGTAGATTATAGATTAATGTTATGAATTAATATTAATTATATAACCAATTACAATCATTAATCATAGTAGTTAATAGTACAATTAATCGTAGAATTAAGATAATAATAATTATACCATTCTGATTCTGTAAGATGATAACATTTGAGGAAGCCGGGTAAAAGATATATAAAGCTTTTTAGAAAATGATTTGATTTGTAATAATTTCAAAATAAAAATAGAAATTTTTCAAAAATTACTAGGTTGTTTTACCAAATAGTAATATACACACATTGATCCCTTTGTCAACGGATGATGCTGAGTGAAGGCATTGTAACTTGCCTAGATTTCTTTATGTCTTAATCATTTTTATTAATATAGGACTATGATAGTACTTTGTACATGAAATCTGGATTTGCCTTTACAGTGACAAATGCGCATCCAGATTTCTTTTACAGGGTAGAGATTTGGGGATGTGGATAACCCCTGTCTTAGTTACTTTTTTTGTTGCTGTGACTCAATACCCGACATCCACAAATTTAGGAGTGGAAAGGTTTATTTTTGCTCAAAGTTTCAGAAAGCCACAGTCCATTCAGGGACAACTGGCAACAATTGGTTGAGGCAGAGATGGAGGCAGCTCCTCGACATCACAAAGAAGAAGCCAAGTCAAGGCAAGTTGAGTCTAGTCTTCCCAGGAAGACAGGAAGCAGCCTATGTACCTTTTCCAGGTCTCATCCCAGTCATCGGCCCTTCCTGGATCCAGATGTGAAAGGTGTGGTAAGCCCCCGCTACACATCTGTAATCCAATTTACACGCCTCCAGATTTGACCCCGATCTCCCAACAGCACGTGATTCTGTAAACAATCCATAACAACCAAATACATGAGACTTTTGGGGGACATTCCAGATCCAAACCACAATACCCCCTTACTAATTCATGAATGTGAAGTCTGTCTCAAAAATCCATAAACTGAAATTTAGGCTTTCTGCCTCACGGATTGAAAAGTTCTTGCTATAGGAGGGCATTCCCGTCTATTCTCTGCTTACCTCTGCCAAGGCTAAGTAATGTTCACCAGTAAACTAAACTATTGGAAAGATGCTTGCTTCAAGGATAGCTGTACACCTGTTTACGGTCAGATGATCAGTAAGAACATGCCCTGCCCGGTGACTTCCTGTCCTGAGATTCCCTACCCTGTGATTTCCTGCCTTGTAATAATCAGATGATCAGTAAGAACAGGTCCTGCATTGTGATCTGGTTTGTTAACCCCAGCTGTGTGCTATTGTTCTAATCAGCCTCGTGTAAATTTCTTGTGTGCTTTTAGACATTTTAATGGATGATTCTGGTCCCTACTTGCTCTTTTCCTCCCGTAAATATAGGAAGAGACTTCTCCTCTGGGCTGCACAGCCAACTCCTCCCCTTCTTTAGGGAATGAACCTGTGTAGTCCCTGTGGAGATCTCAGCTCCAAAGCTCTGAGCAAGCAATAATGTGCCTTCCATTCCTTTGTTCCAAAACATGACATGGGAAGATAGAAACTGAGGTGGAAGCCTTCAAATTCTAAAAGACCCAAACCAAGCTAATTCTCTTTTCCTGTCCTTCTTCCTGTATTCTCTAAATTAGAAACTGGAACATTCTGTAATTAGTTATGATCAATTTGTCATTGCATCTCTGTCTACTTCTAAAATGTCTCTGAAACTCTGTTATCTCTTTATTCCCACTGTTGTCGTCTTTGGGACTCACTACCTCTCACCTGGGTGTACTTTGGTGCTGTATTGGAGATCTGAGAAGCCGTTCAAAGGCTTCTGTGTTAAAGGCTTAGTCCCCTGCCAGAAAGTTGGTGGAACGTTTAGGACTTAGGGCCTGGGGAGAGGTCTTCAGGTTGGTGGTGATGTGCCCTTGAAGGGGTTCTTGGAGTCCTGTCCCCATCTCTTATTTTTGAGTCCCAGTCATGAAGCGAGCAGTTTTGTTCTACTGTAGACTTGCTGCTCTGTTGTACTGCTTTGCCACAGACCCGATAGCAACAGGGCCAACCAACCATGGATGGAAACACTCAAAAATGTAAGCCAGAGTATACCTTTTCTCTTTTGTTTGTTTGTTTGGTTTTGTTCTAGATATTGAACCTGGGGCCTTTACTTTGAGCTACATCTCCAGTCTATTTTATGTTTTATTTCAAGACAGAGTCTTGCTAAGTTGCTAAGTTGCCCAAGGCAAGCTTGAATTTACAATCCTCCTGCCTTCACATCTCAGAGTGCTGGGATTACAGGTCTGTACAGCCAGGCCTGGTGTTTGCCTATTTAGAAGTTAATTATCTCAGGTATTTGTTGTAGCAACATAAAGCTGACTTGCACACTTGACTTCATTCTTCCTCGTGCATTGTACACTTCTATTCCACTGTTCACGCTTCCACCAGAATGATCCCTCTAATATGCAAATTCTATTGTGTCAAGGCCCTGTTCCAACAGCTCTCTGTTACTATGGTAAAATAACTGAGAAAATCAACTTAGAAGAGGAAAGATTGATTTTGGTTCATTGTTTCAGGGGTTTTAGTCACTGGTTACATGTCCCATTTCTGAAGAGCATGTGATAGAGCAAAGTATTGTTGACTGGATGTGGGTGGTTGCAGGCCAAGCGCAGGACACAAGTCCCAACGTGCAGGATACAGGTCTCCAAACACCTGTTCTCTTCCAATACCTTCTGGTAATTCATCAAATTATGACTGTAAATGGAAACATACTGATAAGCTCAAAACCCTCAATATCCAACCACTTCTCCAAAGCCCTCCCTCTGAACATTGCTACAGTGGAGATTACGACTTCAACACATAAGTCTTTGGCACACATTTCAAATTCAAACCGCAACAGTGCCTACTGTCTTGCAGAATATCTTCCAAAGTCCTCAGAGAGGCCTGGGACAGGTCCTTCCCCAGCTCTTTCAGGGAAGGCATGCCCCTAATGATACTGTAATTTCAGACTTCCATTCTCTAGAACTATGAGACGATAACTTTCTGTGCTTTGAGTTATCTAATTTTTTTTTTTTTTTACAGTAGCCATAGTTAAACAATACAAGTCTCTGGCTCACCTTCCAGTACTTGCTTCAATTTTCCACACATCAAATATTTGCTGAGGTCTGATAGTCTGCCAGATATTGTGCTAGACTTTGGAGTACAGCTGAAAGTAAGGCTTGATGGAATCGAGGCTGGGCAGTAATAAGAGCTCCCCTGTGCTACCCAATGTTTTAGATGAATTATAGAAAAGTGGGGAGAAGAGAGGTAAGCGATGGTAAGAGATGCTGATCATCCCAGCTACCTTTCTGGGTTCTATGAGCTCTCTGAAGTGAGTTTTTCAGTACTGAGAAATCATTTTTGTTACATATTTTGGTCCACCTGGGGTATATATACCAGAATATACGTATTGTTATGGTCTGGATACGGAATGTTCCCCAAAAGCTTCATGTATTTGGATGTTGTGGAGTACCTATGGAACAATGTACTATTAAGAGTTGGGGCCTGGTGAGAGGGGAGGAACATTGGGGCTTGCCCTGGAAGAGGCAGATCACTGGGGCACGACCTGGAAGGGTGTATTAGCTCTGCCCTTCCTTGCTACTTGGCTTCCTGTCTGCCCTGCTGTGAACAGCTGTCCTTCCTGCTCAGCCTCTGCTGTGTGTTTCCACCACTACCAGCCATCCAGGGATAGATTGAGGCCTTCTGAAACTGTGAGGTGAAATACATTTTTCCTTAAGTTACGGATGTTGGGTATTCTGTTCCAGCAATGAAATAGTAACTAACACGCACACAAAGGTATACTGCACCATGCACCCTCCCTTCTCCTTCAAATGGCTTCCCTTACCTCCTTACCTTTATAGAGGAATTTGGTGACTTGTTTTCCCCTAAGGTTGACTTTGATCATTTTAACCAGATATTGACCACTCTTTAAAACCACTCTTGCAGTTTCTTACAAAACCAAACGTATCCTTTATTCTATGATCCAGTAATGATACTCTTTGGCATTTACCTAAACGAATTGAGAATGTATATCATCAGAAAAACTTACACATAGATGTTTGTAGTAGCTTTAGACGCAAACAAGATGTCCTTCAGTAGGTGAATAGACAAATAAATTGGGTACTGGAATGGAATATTACACAGCGCTAAAAGAAAAATATGTGATTAAGCCACAAAAAGATATATAGGAACTATGTGTAGGTACTACTAAGTAAAAGAAGCCAATAATTTGAATAATTCAAATCTGATGTTTTGGAAAAGGCAAAACCATGATGAGAGTAAAATGATCAGTGAATTTTGGGAGGGAGAGATATGTAGGTAGAGCATGGAGGTTGTTTAGGTCTGTAAAGCATTAGGATGGTACTGTGGAGGGGAATTTTTGTCACTTGATATTTATGAAACCTCAAAGACTCTGAGCCCAAAGGTAAGATATGCTCCTCGGACGAAGCTGTGATTTGGATCTGGACTGTCTCCTAGAAGCCTCATGTATTTGGATGTAGGGGGATAGATGTGACACCACATGCTATTGGGAGGTAGGGCCTGGCTGAAAAGGACTTGACCTGGAGGGACTACGTCAACTTGTTGAGAGTGGGGGGTGCCAGGGCAGAGCTTTCAGGTGTGTGTTGTTGATTTGTGGGCCAGGAAATAAGAGTGAGGGAGGGTCGTCCGCAGGGGTGGGAAGAGGCCCAACTGGCAACCTGAATTACGTAAAAGAAGGAAGAAGAAACATTGTTACAGCTTCATCCTATGAAGGCTCTGGCCCTGTGGAGTCTCCAGATAGCCGCTTGCTCCTCACTTCACTTGGCTTCTGCCTGCAGTGCAGGGAGCGGCTCTTCAGCCTCTGCCATGTGCTTCCACCATTGCTGGTTCTCCACGAATGGACTGTGTGAGACCTTGTGAAACTGTGAGCTCAAATAAATATTTCCTGTCTTACATTGTGGGTGTCCCAGAAACAAATAAGTAACTAAGACAGATGATAATAATGTATGAATACAGGGCCACCAATTACAATAGATGTACTTCTTGTATATGGAAACTCTGTACTTCCTACCGGATTTTGCTCTGAACTGAAAACTATTTTGAAAAACAGAGGCTGAAACCCAGGTCTGTGTGGACTAGTGGTAAGACTCACCCGTTGCTCCGGGTTCCACCTCCCTTCTTCTCACTCCATGTCCCATAGGTACATTCCAGTCGTTTCTTCCTACTTCACCTCTGGGTTCTGTTTTCTTCTATTCCTCACTTCCTCTTATTTTCCTGAGGCCATGCGGTGTTCATTGTTTATGATGATACTTCCTCTAGCACCCAATTTCCTTGGGAAAACTCTCTTACTTTCCTTATGCCCAACGAATTTTGACTCCCTTAGATTTCAACCATGGGCTCCCCGCTCTTAGTTACTGGCTCAATGCTGTATAATTGAGTCTGTCCTTTGTACATTGCCATATGGCTTCAATATGAATGTTTTCAATATCCCCTACTATGTTATCTCCTAGAGTGTTTATAAAGATGTTGCAAGAGGAATTTAATTAAAAACAGACAGATCTTCTTTGAAACGCAACCTTATCAATTAGCAATACCCAGCTGTCTCCTTAATGCAATGCCAGAGAAGGCAGGGACCATCTCATCTAATTTATTCCTGTTGTAGAGGAAGAAACTGAGGGCTCGAGACGTTAATGAGACTTTCTGTAGGTCAGGCAGGGGAGTGACCACCCTGGCCTCTGACTCAGAAGACACGAGCTGAGCTCTGTTTCTGTAGGTTGGCCTGTGCTCCACCTGTGGTGCGTGTATGCAGGAACCCAGGGTCCTGTGCCCCTAGAAGGTGCTCTAGCCACCTCCATGGCAGCAATGCTTGCAGGAAGTGAAAGCCACGTGTGTCCTGCTAGTCATCTGCTTCTCCCCTTCCTTCTTGTTCTCTCAGCCACAGAAGGTTTAATGCTTTCCTTTGTATTTCAAAATCATACACATTGTCCTTTTAATGACTAAGAAAAAAAAGGCTATGGCGGAGATGTAAGAGGTCATCAAGTCTTATGCTGCAGTCTTCCTCCTCCTCCTTCTTCTTTGATACTGGAGGTTGAACTCAGAGCCTTTCCTCTGAGCTATATTCCCAGCCATTTTCCTTTATTTTATTTTGGATTTTGAGGCAGAGTATTACTAAGTAAATCACTCAGTTGCTCAGGCTGGGCTTGACATGAGAAAATGAAGGCTTTGAGGGTGGGAGACACTTCCTGCAAACCCCAAGTGGTGGCAAATTGAGCCCAGATTAGCCACCTTCTAATGGAATGCTCCTGCTGCCTCCAACACAGCCCGACTCTCCCAGCCATTCTGTTTCGCCAAGAGCAGAAGGAGGGCTGGGAGTCAGAGCGACGAGGGCACATGGGAAAGACTTGACAGTACACTTAATTTTGTGTGAAAAGGATCCAATATTTCTAAGCGTGTGTCCTTGGGCCAGGGATAACACTGCTGCGCTGGACTGCCTGGAAGATAAGCTGAAGCTTGTATCAGCATGGTCTTTAGTCTTCCAAAAAGAAAAATTTTCTTTTTCTGTAAGTGTAAAGATTACACGGATTGTCAATTTCATTGTGTTTTCCTAGGAATCGGAGACAGTGAGAGCTTATTGGCTTTTATTCACACATTATTTCTCAGTTTATTTTGCTGATAAACACATTACCATTTCTAGACTAATTAACCTCGGACCTGCAACATCCTGTCTTCACAAGCCACTAGGAAGGTCAGAAATGATTTGGTTCAATAAAACATCAAGAGGTTGTTACTTCAACTCAGCCACCCCAAAATATAATGTTTTATCTCTTTGTAAGTTTCCCTTTGAAAATCAAAAGCCATCAGGTTTTTGTAAGCAGTGGTAATATTAATTATTTATGAACTAGGGCATTCTGTGATAGTAAATTTGAATGCTAGATTTTAAGCCCTTAAAAATAGCTTTTCTTCGAAAATTCCCTGCATTAATAACTTAAAAGACATTTTGGTTCTTCCCAATACTAATTAATGTCCAATCCAAGAATTTCCTTCCTTCTTTTCTTTTTTCTTTCTTTCTTTGATTGATAGCACCTTGGAGTAAGGAAAGTATAAAAGGCTGAGTCAGCCCTAAAATGCACACGTTTTGACCCCCAGTACCTCAGAGAGTGACTGCCTTTGGATATAGGGACTTTTACCAGTTGGGTAAAATGAGGTCACGAGGATGGGCCCTGCTCCAACGTGTTTGGTGTTCTTGTAAACAGAAATCAGAAAAGGAAATCAGAACACAGACACACACAAAGGAAGAACTATCTGAGACACAGGAGGAGGTAAGGTAAGAAGAGAAGCCTAAGGCGGACCCAATCCTGCGTGTCCGTGACCTGAGACTTCCAGCCCCCGGGACAAGGCAATGAAAGAAATCCAAAATATAAGTATGCAATCGAGGCATAGAATAGAGACAGTAGGAAGCAGGGGGATAGGTAGGTTGTGGAAGGGGAGAGAATTGGGGGAAGGGTAGGATGGCAGGAAAGTGGGAGAGGAAGAGGTCGTGAAGGTCATGCCGTAGTCATGTGCACAGGTTCTCAAGTTTAATGTAACTATTGTACGTCATGAATCATTAGTAACAAAAATAGTTACTCTTGGGGAGAAAAGGAAAATAATGTTGGTAAATAAAAAAACAAGACACATAAAAAAAAAAAGTGTCTAGGACATTTAGGGTGTGGTGGTTTGTTAGGCAGCCCTGACAACCGAAAAGAAGAGGCTGCTCAGAGAGCACAAAGGCTTGCTTTCCTTTGGTCACGTGGCTTCTCACCTTACAGGCCTCAAGAGACAGCGTGGAGATCCGATCAGAAAGCTGTCTATGTTCACATCTGCAACTTCTTGAGATGGTCAGCTGAAAATGAGGCGTTTTAAAGTTTTGTTGTTGTTGTTTTGTTTGTTGAGACAAGGTCTTACTATGTTTCTGGCTGGCTTCAAATTCATTATGAACCCAAGTTCCAGCCTCCCAAATGCTGGGATTGTGTGTGTGTGTGTGTGTGTGTGTGTGTGTGTGTGTGTGTCACCCTGTCACCCTGTACTGCTGAGAATGAGTTATTTTGGCTCATAGTTTTGGTTTTGGGTGTTTCAGCCATGGTCAGTTGGGTCCATTGCATTTGGGTCTGTGGTAGGGAAGCCCCTAAGTCTCTTTGGTCTCTAGTAATCATGAAGTTCCTTGATTTTTTTTTTTTTTTTTGTATTGTTGTTGTTGTATTGGGAATTGAATTCAAAGCCTGAACACTGAGCTGTATTCCCAGACTCTTTTTTATCATTTTAAAAAATTTTGAAACAGGATCTTGCTATATCACTAAATTGGCCAGGATTGCCTTGAACTAGCAATCTTCCCACCTCAGCCTTCCAATCCTGATATTTTGATATTTTACAAACTTTCTATCAGATTTTTGACAGGGAGCCAAACTTGGAAACCCCTGAATTATACCACCTCTAAATTTCTGCTTGTTTTGGCTTTCTGTGTTTATATAAGAAAAGCTTTGTTCTGAGAAAGAAGCTGGAACCTGTAAGAGAGTGAATAATAGAATCTTAATATCTCTGATTAGTTTCATTCCTGATGATTTCCTTCCAGTTTTCAGAAGTTCGGAAACATTCCCATACACCTTGGGCAACGAAGGGGCTGGCTGGGGAGGGGCCGGGACCATGAGGACAGTAGGGTTAAGAAGCTGGTAGCAGATTTAGCTGGGAGTGGTTGAGGTTTAGGTAAAGGGATCGGAGATTAGAAGAAAATGACTCTAGAAGGAGGTGGCTTCTATGAGGCCCAGACTGTGCTGACACCTAGATCTGATGTCTGCTGAACTAGAGTTGTAGTACTGTGGCCCTGGCCAGGACAAATTGAATCTTACTTTATTCAATTGCAAAACTCATTTCTTTTATGCTCTTGTAACTTACAGTACTATTGGAATAATCAGTTAAGATAAATATATTCAAAGTCTCCTGAAAAATATAAATTCTTTCCAATAACTGCTAGTTCTATAGTTAGAATCTACTAATAAATGAGGCAGGTGTGTGGCTGAGACTGGAACAGGTGTTTAGACAAAAGAAAACTGGCTAGTTTCAACCTCATGCTCCCATATATATTTAATTAAATAATCAACCTTTGTGACCGGCTAGCCAAGACTTGTACTTGAATGACATGGTTCTCTGACTTCAGCCTAGAGGAAATGGCTTACTATACTGAAAGCTTGTGTACAGATTTTGCGTCAAAAACATGGCCGAGTTAGGACATGGACCTAGTTCGTCTGACCCTGTAATTTGTTGCAGGTTTCACACAGGCCACTGACTCTCTCTGTTTATAGTTGTGACTCCACTGGCTGCATCTAGTCCTCCAACTGCTCCCTTAGAAGTCCCAAAGAGACCTCACATGATGTCAACAGGGCCACCATGCTGCCCTGGATTTCTGATGACCCATCCAGGTTTCTCCATGAACCTCTGGCAAGTGACAGGATTGGTGCATTTGATTTTCAGCCTAAAAATATTTCCAGATGTTAATAAGTGAAGCTCAGAGAGTCCCTCTGGGAGGTGGGCAATTATAATTTCAGTTTTATGAAAAAGAAATGAAGGCAGTAAGAAATGATGGGACTTTCTTCAAGCTTCTGTTAGTAGAGAGACTAGAGGTGATACTTAGATCTAGCTCCCCAAACTCCTGATTCTCTGGTGTGTGACTGAGTTTCTTAGTCACCTCTCATGTGACTTGGGATGAGCTGGAGAGAAGGAAGTGGTTTACCTACTTTATTTTCTTTCCCTGTTTGTGTATGTGGGTATTCCTGGCTTCCTGCCTACCGATATAATGATGCCCAAATAAAATTTTTATATATATGCATACCCTCCCCCAATGGTCTCAACATCATCTTGCATCAATTATATTCAAACCAGGTTTTAATCAAGATTTACAGTTTACTTGATATTTATGTCTCATTAGTCCTGATTCATCTCAAATAGCCTGTCATTTACTCTTTTTTATGAATTCTTGTTCAATTTCATATATTTTTGGTACAGCTGTTTTCTTATTCTGAAAATCTGAGCTTATAGAACAACTTATTTTCTTTCTCACACTGTATATACAATAGTTTCATGATTATAATCCCAATGTTGACATTAATGATTAATATGTCATTGTAGTTTCTTTTGTTCTTAGAAAGCAGAGTCATGTAGAAAGTATAGGGCCAGTGAGGACGAACAGAGCTTTGTGCTCCAATTTACTCAAAATAATACTGTCTTGTGTCGCAGTTATGTTATTAACTGAGATAACCAGTTAGGTTAGGTCACATTTGTTTGTGTTCACTTTAGGGTTATAAGGATTTCTCCTCTCCTTTCTTACTTAATTTTAGTTTTTGAATATATAAAATAAAATGCCAGAAGTCAAAATAATATGGAAATTACTCCCGGAAATTTCTCAGCTCCCCTTCTCTCTCCATTGTTACCCTAATTCTCTGCTCTAGAGGCAGCTATTTTCATTTTTTCTTGGTTTATGTTTCTTGCGTTTCTTTTTAAAACAACCACCTCATTGTGTATTTTGTCTCTTACCCCTTTCTGCCTTTCACATTTTTTCATAAAAGGAAGTGCACTATGCATTTCCCTCCTGTTTTTTTTCACAAAGGAAAGTATGCATATGTACTAACATACCATTTTGATTATTCTTCACCTTTTTTCTAAAGATGTTGAAAATTGTTCTGCAGCTTTTCAGTAGAGCTCTTCATTTCTGTGATATTGCTTAGGCCTGTACTGAGTGGGGTACCGTAGCTTAAGCAGTTCTTTTCATGGACATCTTGGTTGCTTCAATATTTGGCTCTTCCAAAAGCTTCTGTAAGGAGTCAGGGCGTGTGTTTGCCTGTGAGTTCATGGAATCATGCTTTCTCGAGCCTCCCTGTCCTTATTCAAGACTTTTGACACCTTCTAGCTTGTATTTCTTCATTGCCTCTCTCCTGGGCTTAATGTATTATGGTCAAAATAAAAAGTGATGTGGAATATAAAGAATGGGCTTTCAGATAGCCATCAGTAGATGTGTCAACTAATCGAAGAATCTGAATGTTAAACTCTGCATACAATGTCACACTGTCAGCTGGGCATGGCGGTCATCCGTGTAATCCCATCACACTGGGAGGATTGAGGAACCCTGCCACAACACACAAAGATATAAACGTGCTGGAGATAGAAGTATCTAAGTGAAAAGGCCCTGGGTTCAATCCTCAATACCACCAAAGTGAAACCAAACCAATCCATGCCAAATTACAAAAACAACAATGTTCCCCCAAACAAACAAACAAACAAACAAACGAAAAACCCAAACCCCTCAGTCTACCTGCACAATCACCTCTAGGTCTTGTATTTTGTACTCAAAATTGTCATGGGGGCTTGACCAAAGACAACACTTGTAGTCTACTGCTCTGTTATTTCAGATGCTCCCAGTGCTTGGATCTCCACTGTTCTGTGTATCTGAAGCCACACCATATCAAAGGCATTATTTATATTTGAAAGACGAAAAAATTCTGTCTTTGTAGAAATACTTCCAGGAAGCATAGTAATGGTGAGGATATAATGGTTTTTACTAACTTCAGCAGTGCTGATTCTCAGACATCCTGGTAATTAAAATCCTTCTGCTTAAGGGAAAGGGAAACAGGGGGAGTGGGGCAGGAGGGTATGAGAGGGTGGGAAGAGGAAAGGGATGTGACATGTAAATTAAAAAAAATACAAAAACTCCCCCCACAACAAACAAAAACTACTGGATGGAGTCAACAAAGATGTAACACATATGTCATAAATTTTGCTAACCACAATAATAGTTTCTGTTGGAAAATTTATTTACAATGACATAAATTTTGTATTTCATATTTTTCTTTTCCCCCCATTTTATTGATATGTATAAGTGCAAAATTTAAGGTTTACACTGAGGTTGAGCATTTAGTGCACTGTGCACATACATATCTACTCAAGGTGACAAGGACTTTCCCACTCTCCTTTTGTCCCTCCCCCTACCCACCTCCCTATACCTCCCAGCCCCACTGCCCTGGGTCCCTTTGTTTTTCACTTTAAGTTCCATGAAATAGTTGTGACCTGGGACTCTTATATCAGAGAGAACATTTGATATTTCACCTTCTGCTTCTGACTCACTTCACTAAGCATGATGTTCTCAAGTTTCTTCCATTTGCCTGCAAAAGCCTCCACGCTGTTGGACTTTATTGACGCATAGTATTCCATTGTGTATAAATACCACAGTTTGTGTATCCATTGGTCTGTTGTTGGGTATTTTGGTGTCTTCCATATTTTAGCTGTTGGTAGTTTTGCTGCTATGAACATGGGTATACATGTAACTCTGTTATGTGTACTTGTCACCCACATGCAGAAGAATGAATCTAGTCACACACCAGTCATCATGCACCAAAATCAAATCAAAGTGGATCAAAGACCTAGACATTAAAAGTGAAACACTGAACCTTCCAGAAGATAAATTAGACAAATATCTAAATGATGTAGGGGTAGGCAAAGACTTCCTTGACAAGACGCCAAAAGCAAAAGAAATTATCCCCATTATTAACAAATGGGATCTTGTCCAATTAAAAAGTTTCTGCACAGCAAAGGAAATTATCAACACTGTAAAAAGAGAACCAAAAGACTGGGAAAAATATTCATCACCAACACCTCAGATAGGAGACTCATAACCACAATATACAGGGAGCTGAAGAAAAGTAAGCCCATCAAAATCAAGGATCCTATTGAAAAGTGGGCAAATGAAATGAAGAGGCAGTTCACTCACGAAGAAGTTCAAATGGCCAATAGATACGTGAAAAGATGTGCAACATCCCTAGCCACAAAAGAAATGCAAATCAAAACAACGCTAAGATACCATCTCACTCCAGAGAGAATGGCCTGTATCAACAAGTCAAATAGTAATCAGCGCTGGCGAGGCTGAGGGGAGAAAGGAACCCTCCTGCACTGCTGGTGGGAATGTAAATTGGTACAACCACTCTGGAAAGCAGTATGGAGATTTCTCAAAAGATTGGAAATAAATATCCCCTTCAATCCAGGGATAACTCTCCTGGGAATATTCTCAATAGAGTTCAAAACAACGTATTTCATTTTTTTGTCAAAAATAAAGTGTTTTCCTCAAAACAACTGAAAGATGTATTTTTAAAAAACACAAATTCACCTATTTAATCCGTTATTTTAAAGATATGTAAGTATATATAAAGTTTAATGCATAATTATAAGACAATTGTGTGAAATTATTCTAATCAAGAAAATAAAACATTACCAACCCTCAAAAAATTTTCCTGCTGAGATATGAGTTGATACTTTTTAATACCTATACTCACTTCCACATCTGCTGGGCCTGGCTGAGGCAGAAGAATTGCAATTTCAAGCCCAACGCGAGCAGCTTTGTGACTGTTTCAATATATATTTTAAAAAAATAAAGGACTAAGGATGTAACTCAAGGCTAGAAGCCACTAGATTCCTTTCACATACCTCTTGTGTTGTGAAATAAAATTTAACCCGTGCTATATTACCGATCCAGTTTCTACACCATGTGTAATAATTTTCCTGTGGGGTTTTTTTTTTTTTGTATCTGTTATTTTATTCCCTTTGTGAACATTTGGTTTAGGGAAGAATGAGTGACTCACCCTCGGGGAACAGTGAGTTGTTACTTACTTCAAGCTGCCAGAAGGTTTTCATGTTTTGATATATACTTAGAATTTATTCTCTCTTATAGCCCCTAGCCACACGGACATAAAATGGTGGTGATACAGAGGCGCAGCATGACACCGGACTTCCCCACTAGCCAGGGAGCTCTCAGCGGGTGCCTTCAGGGTCACATCTGTGTCCTGCTGTGAGGGCAGCCTGGGCGCAGATGGGTGGACAATGCGAGTACCTTACACCTGTTTCTCCCCCGGGGATGTTGGCACTTCTCCACCAAGGCTAACCATAACATGTCAAGATCACCCCAAACATACAAGGGAGAAGCACCAAACATCCAGAGAAGGGCAACAGTGGAGAAAACCAGCAGACTGTGGTCTTGAAACATCTGGGTTAACGAAGGCACTCGGATCCAAGTAATTAGGAAAATTCTATAGAACTGTAAGAAATGCAAAACTTGATTTTTAGCTATCTCTGTCTTGTTTCCTATGCTTATATAGTCTATTTCCCAGGTGACCAGAAGCAAATGAGTCACTGCCTGGGTCATCTCAGATGTCCCCAAGTATTCTAGTTCTCCGGGGTCATCTTTTTCTTCATTATCCGAATAAAGGGATGTGGCCAACAATAAATTCTTTGGTTCCTGCAAAAGCCAAAGTGCTAATTAGGCAGATGTCTTCTGGATGCCGGAGGCTGCCCTTCCTTGTGAAGTTCCCGAGAGAGGTTGTGTCAGTGACAGGTTGCAGATGTCCTTTGTTTGGTTTGGAGGCACAGCTGGGCGTGCAGAGACATAGCCCTCACCTTTGCCAAAGGCCAGAGTCAGATCTGCGGTTGCTCCGTTCCAGACGCCCTGCTCCCACCCGCTGGGAAGGGGTTGGATAGATGGCCCTGCGATCCTCTGATGGATGCTAGGGCTTCCCTGCTGCCCAGGATGGAAACTTCACCCAGAGAGCGAGAGCAGAGAGGATACAAACATGAGAGCCTGGCTTGGTCGGGGTGTTTAGGACTGTCGTTCGGGGCGAGGCTGAGGAGTCACACGGAGTTGAGAGAGCCGGAAAGCAGAAGGAAGGAAAGGTATAAAGTGGCCATGTGCACAGGACATCTGATCTGTTCCTTTTCCCAAATGCTTAGAGGTCCAGAAAAAGAAGCTGGCCAACTAAGGGGAAGAGGAATGCATAAAAAGGCAACAGTAATACAAAGTAGACAATTCTGCAGGGGAAAACGATTCCCTCTGGCCCACGGTCGAGGAGCCATACCTAAGCAGGAATAGCTTGGCTAGGTCTTGTGGAAAGAGGAAACGTAGGAGCACAGGGCCGTGTTGAGCTGCACCGCGGCACTGGGAGTGGGCCGAGCAGAGCCGGGGGCCTGGGGGCAACATGGCAGCATGAGAGGACTGAGCTTGGTTTTTATTTTTATTTTTGGGGGGCTGGGGATCAAACCCATAGCCTTATGCATACTGCATAAGCCCTGTTTTACAGAGCGACTTCCCCCCTGCCTAGCTTGTGGGAGATGAATCGGAGGGTGACCTCGGCTGTCCAGCTAGGAACTTTACATTGTGCCCTGCAGACAGGCCTTGATTCACCTTTTGTGTTTTTTGAGGGAGAATGCCTTCTATGAAAAAGAATGAGGAATTATGAAAATGCAATTTCCAGGCTTATGTAAGTGATGGCTCAGGAAACTCAAGCTTCATCAGCAAAGGGTACCCTTGAGCGCTTTGGAGCAAGAAGCGTCCCCCTGGACTCCAGGCTTGGAACAGCGTTGGGCTCATGGACGGCGCAGGCACGATGCCTTGGAGTGGTGTCATTAGTGTGGTCTGCAGTATTTTCATTGGGTCATATAACAAATTACTACAAACTGAGTGGTTTAAAAAGTAGAAGTTATGTCACCTCATGGTCAGGAGGCCAGAGTTGGAAAGGAAGGTGCCCGGGGCTGGTTCCTGCTGGTGGTTCTGAGGGAGAAACTGCAGGGCCTTTTCCCAGCTTCTGGTGGCTGAGAATATAATGGTTTTTACTAACTTCAGCAGTGCTGATTCTCAGACATCCTGGTAATTAAAATTATTCTGCTTAAGGGAAAGGGATAGAGGGGGAGTGGGACAGGAGGGTATGCTGCTGCCGCCACCGCCTCCGCCTCCTCCTCCTCCTCCTCCTACTCCTCCTCTTCTTCTTCTTCTTCTTTTTCTTCGCTGTCACAATCACTTTCTTTTCACTGGATGCATTCCCTGGCTAACAGACCTAGCATCCCAGTCTCACCTTCCATCTTCATGTTACTTTCTGCTCTATGTCCTCTTTCATTATTACAAGGAAACCAGTCATTGGCTGTAGGACCCATAAATCCAGGATAATCTGATTTTGAGATGAGTTGGCAAGGACCTTCTTTCCAAATAAGATCATATTAATTGTACCATCAGGTTAGAAATGTCTTTTTGGGGCAACACTATTTAAGCCACCACAGGTCTAACAAAATATTACATGATTTAGCCCTCTGTCTCTACCAACGATGTAAGATGTCATATTCTTATGTCAAACTGAATCTTAACTGTGAGACCTTGGGCTACTCACATGGCTCCCTGGGCCTGTTTGTTCAGCAGAAAAAGAGTTGGTTGGCTTGGATCCTTGTTCTCTGATTTTGGTTCACATTAGCATTTAAATTCTATTTAAAGATCCTATTGCTCAGGCCTTGTATCTTATCAGTAAAATCAGAACCTAGTTTTATTGTGGGGTGGGTATTAGGCATTATTATTATTATTGTTATTGTTATTATTAGTGTGTAGATGTGTGGTTGTGTTTGTTGAGGACGGAGCCCAGGACCTTTCAGATGGTAGGCAAGTCCTGTACCACTGAGCTATACCCTCTGCTCCAGTATTACGAGTTTTAGAGAAAATTCTTTATAGGATCTGGATGCATTCTGAGTTTGAGCTGAGTACTCAGCAATCTGAAATGCACAAGTTGATCCATGTAATAATGAAGATTCTGAGCCAATAATTCTGAGGCAGGGCCTGAAACCTTCCAGGAGCTGTAGATGCTGTAGTGCCAGGATCACACTGGAAGAAAGAGCCTAGATGACCCTGCTCTGCCTCCTAGACCCTTCCATTACCCTAGTTACTGTCACACAGTGGCAAGTTTCCAGTCTTTGATGGAGTGAGGTGGAAACAACTTCTTAACAGGAAATAGCTTTGCTGAGAGATAGCTCAGTTTGAGGAAGGTTTACATGTTGGGAGAATCCATATGCTACAGATAAATGGATTCTGGATTTAATGACATTATTTAGAAACAGTTTAACACAGTGAAAATGAGCAGCCAGCCTTGAGAGTGCCTCTTCCCAGGTTCTGGAATGCCTGTGTTTAGTATAAAAGTATTAATAGGGCTTTCTCATCGCCTCTGACAAGGGACAGCGCCCTTCAGCAAATGGGAGCATCAGAGAAACAGCAGAAATGATATAAACAGGCTCCAACTTCAGATTTTAATCTACCAAGTGTTGGTACTATAAAAACAAAGCTCTCACCACTCTGGCCCGGGGCCTGGGCTGTGTCAGGTTCCACAGTGAGCAATTTCCCATGTCACATTGGATAGGTGGGGGGTGGGATCTGAGGCCCAGTGCTGAGCCTCACACCTGCTCAGAGACCAGTCCAGATTCCCAGCAGCGATTCTCACTTGGGGATGCACGTTATCAGTAGAATCAGCTGGGAACATTCTGATGGGGCTTACCCCAGGTCCTCCCTTGACCAACTAGAAATAAGTTTTTTGGCTTTGTTTTGTTTTGCCTTGGGGTTGAGGCTTGGACAGGGTATGTTTCATGTTTCTTCAGATGATTCTAATGCGTGCCAGGACTACTTCAGAGATCTGTGGTTGCCTAGATTTAGTAGACCAGATGATTCATGCGCCATGATTCATGATTCATGTAGAGTCCTTAGTGGGTATGAATGTATCTTACTCCCGTTGGGCCTCTATAACAATATACCATGAGCTGGTGGCTTATAAATGGCCGAATTTTACTTCTCAAAGTTCTCAAGGCTGGAAATTTTAAGAACAAGCTGGTAGCAGACTCTGTGCCCAGTGAGGGTCTGCTAGCTGGTTCATAGATGGCCATCTTTTCATTGTGTCCCCACAGGGTAGATGAGTACTACCGGAGTGGGAGGCTCATGAGGCTCAAGAGCTAAACAACTCACAGGTGTACGCAGTAGGACTGGGTGCATGGAGCGCTCAGGGCTGGGAGCTTCACCTGCCTGGTTGTGCAGCCTCGCAGACCATAGGTGGATCCGCGGGTGTGATTTGTGGTGTGCGCTCTTCAGCCTGTTTGGGGCTAATGTATGTCCGATATTTCAGGGCACTGAGTACCACAGGGCTGAAACAGAAGAACCCAATAGAAGACCTGCAGCAGCCTAGTAAGGCAAGTCCTGGAAAACGAACTACAGCCACCTAAGAAGGCAAGTCCCAAAAGAACCGCAGCCAGGAGACGGTGTGTAGCTACCACAAGTTGTCACCTTGATGGCTAAGTTTTTAGTGATGCAAATGCCTTTGAGTCTTCCGTGCCCCCTAAATAACCCCTCACCTCCTGTAAGTGGTCCCCGATAAATTTGCTGGTTCACCAAGTCGATCTTCAGTGATTTGTTACTTTGGTTTGTCAGCTGTGTCCTATGTGGAGTAGATGTTTGTCCCGTCGCCCAGGAAAAGTTTCCCTCAACAGCCACTCATGAAGGTTCGGCCCTCATGACTTAATCAGCTGCTGAAGAACCCACTTCCAGATACTCTCACAAATTTGTTCGGGGGTGGTGCAAAATTGGACCACAGCAGTAAAGCACTGCGGCTCCGCACAGAGAAGACCCCCAGAGGAAGAGGCGACTAGAGGAAGCCTGGGAGCGCAGATGAGTAACGTGTTGTAAAGCACACACATTCCCACTGTGATGAAGAAGTATAATGGCGAGCGAAAGGGTGCTCCACCATGAAAGGGACAAGCCCAGTCTGATGGGTGTATTTGAAGGGACACTGGAACAGAACTCTGGAAGATTAAACCTAACCTGGGGGGTCATCATGGCGAAAGGAATAGCAATCGCCAAGGCCCGGAACGTGGAGGCACCTGGATTACAGGAGCTGTGATGTAGCTCAGCTCCCCAGGTGAGGGGGTGGGAGTCTGGGCAGCCAGCTGACGATTCAGTGTTCCTAAGTTTAAAATGCCTAAATCCTAAATGTCTTTGCCTTTCAAAGCTTTTACTCCCCCCAAATAAAAACAAAAATTAAACAATAACTCCAAAACTCTTCTGAGGCGGAGCTCATGTGCCTTCTAATTTTTAGACGTTCTCTTTTGGCTCCACCACTTCATTTTTAATTTGCAATGCCCTGAGAAAGCATTTCAGCTAAGCAAGGCCACTTGACCTGTAGCACTAGGGTTGCTGATAAGACCTAAAGCAGTACAACAAAGCAAAGCATCTTGCAGTAGAATGCATCCTAGCTCAGACGTATTCATTTCTTCTTTTGCACTATTGGCTTTCTTCTCCAGATCTATTTTGGGTTTTGAAGGTCGAAGGTGATTTTTCTCATGCTTTTCTGGCTCTTTCTTTCTTTCTTTCTTTCTTTCTTTCTTTCTTTCCTCCTCCTCCTCCTCCTCCTCCTCCTCCTCTTCTTCTTCTTGTTCTTCTTCTTCTTCTTTGCTGTCACAATCACTTTCTTTTCCCTGGATGCAGTACTGGATACCCACGACATAAAGGCGGAGGACTCCATTTAGCTCAGGGTTTTCAGTCCATGCAGATGCAGGTTCAGTAGCTCCAGTGGCAGAAGAGCCTGCCCTGGAGGAAAGCTGTTCAGGATATAGCACTCATGAAGGAAGGAGAGAGAAGATGAGAGAGGTAGGGGAGAGAACAGAGAGAAGAGAGAGAGGCCAGGGCAGGAATCTATTTCCAGGTAATGTCCCTAGTGACCCATCCCTCCTCCAATTAGGCCTCACCTCTTCACAGCCCGTGAAATCATCATGGAATGAACCACTGATGAGTATAGCACCCCAAGTATTTAATCACCTTCCACATACATGAGATTTTTCATGGGACTTTTCATATTCCAACCATAATGCCTGTCCTCCCTCTCCTCAATCCCAATTATCCCTTTAGATTGAGTTTGGGTCTCCTTCATTGCTGTGAGACAAAATCGGGTATAGTTACTTTCTCACCTTTGTATCAAGATACCTGAAATACATAAATTAGGGGAGGAAAAGTTGATTTTAGCTCACAGTTTCAGAAGGTCACAATCCATTCACAGGTGGCCAGCCACAGTGGACACACATGCTAGAGCCAGAGGTGGAGGCAGCATCTATGGCATTGCAAAAAGGAAGCCGAGTCAGGGAGGTAGGGCAGAACAGCTCACACCCCTTCAGGTCCAGCTCAAGCATCTGTCCCCTTTAGCCAGGCCCCACCTCCCAACAGTACATAGTATCCATAGGTACATGAGGCTTTGGGGGAACACTCCAGACTCAAACCACAACAGCAGGTTCTATGTTTCCTCTCAACACTTAATACATTTTTTTTTTTTTTACCTCTTTGTTTCAGGGAATCTAGGCTTATAGACACAGAAAACAAGATTTTCACTTTCTCAGAGGTCTGTTGCTCCATTTACAATAGTCCGGCTTCAGATCATCTTCCTGGTGAGTACTGGTTCCAATGGGGTTCTCAGGTTGTCACATGGGTAGCAAATGTATGTTTCTTAGAGATTAAGGAATTATAAAATACACCACATAAATAAAAATTCAGGGATCGATATAATGCCTTTTATAGATTGGATCTTTAATGACCTCCAAAGGCTTCTAGGATGAAGGCTTAGACATCAGCCTGCAGTGCTACTGGGAGCTGGTAGAACCTTTAGGAGGAGAGGCCTGACAGAAGGAAGTTACGTCATTGGGGGTGTGCCCTTGACTGGAGTTCAGAGGTCATGGTTCTTTGTCTTTTTCTGTTTTGCAGCAACTCTGAGAGGAGGAACTATGCTCCGACACATGTTGCTGTCAGTAGGCACAGCCTCATCACGGGCCTCCAAACAGTGGACCCAGCCCACCTTGGCCCAGAACATCTGACACCATGAGCCAAAATATATCTTTCCTCCTCTTGAGTTGAAATTTTATCACAGTGATGGAAAGCTGACACAACACCTATTTTTCTACTATTTATATTTGTTGAATGTTACTATTTTGCTATATTTACCTTAGCATTTTCTTATAAAAAAAAAGAGTTCTAAATTCAGGTAATGCAGCTGTTCTTCTTCAAGGTTGTCCTAACTATTCTAGGCCTTTGCATTTCTGCGTAAATTATAAAATAAATTTGCCCCATGAATTTTGAAGGTAATGTCCATTTTTTGACATTTTCTTCATTAGTTTAAGTGCAGTGAATCATGCTATGAAAAACATTTATGTGTATGTATTTATTGACTTTTTTAAAGCGGTGGGCTGAGATTTGAATCCAAGGCCTTGAGTATTCTCAGCTCATGCTCCACTGCTAGCTACAGCTCTAGACCTTTTATACACTTTCTTATTTTTTTTGTCAGTATATATGCCTAGAAATTGGGTTGTTCAGTCAGTGGCTAAATGCCATACAAATGGTCAGATAGTGTACCTGGCGTGTGTGCACTGAGACAATGCCCATTTCTTAGCCTTTTGCCACTAGCAGGGACTATCTTTAATTGTTTTCTATAATACATCTAGTGTGCTATCCTACTATAGTTGAGACATTTATTTCATTGATTGCTAAAGATTAAAAATATAATGTGACTATGATTCTTTGAGTTTGTGAATTTATGCTTTACTTCTTCTGTACTAGAATTATAGTATTTTGCTATTAATTTTTACTATATTCTTATACATGTTATAAATATGATTTTCATTTTTATCTTTCAATTATATTTATTTCTACTTCTTTTTTTGAGACAGGGTCTCACTCTGTAGCCCAGACTTGTCCTGAACTCACTAAGAAGCCCAGGCTGGCCTTGGGCTCATGGCAATTCTCCTATCTCGGCCTCCCAAATGCTGGGATTACAGGCGTGTGCCATCACACCCATCTTATGTAGTGCTGGGGAATCAACTCGGGCACTTAGCACCTGACTTAGTGCTTGCTGACTGAGCCATTCGTCTGGCCCTATTTCTACTTTTTAGAAAGCAGAAATATAAGCATTTTCTTTAGTCAAATTCACTTGTCTTTGCCATTGTGCTTTTTACTTTTGATGTTAGTCTTAGAAAAACTACTTTTGCCTTAAGAATATATAAATCTATTCCTGTATTTTCTTTAGTCATTCTTACATGTAACCTTTTGGTCAACTTGGTATTTTGGAGAAGTTATGAGAAAGAACTCTGAATTTGTTTCATACCCAAACTGTTTTCAACTACTGTTTTTACTTAACCTATGTTGGTATTATTGGTTATTATTATTTTCCTTGTAATCTTAGATACTCTTTTAAAACATTTTATACCATACTTACATATATGTGGATTTTTTTCTTTTACTTGGTATTCTATGACATTGACTTGTTATTTGTAGCATTTCACTTTAGATGAGGTAATTAATTATTTTAACTTTATATTTCAATAACTAATGGCATCATTTTTCCTGAATTATTATTGTATATTTTAAGTAGTTGTTCTAAAAACAAATACCTAAGTATTTTATGGTAGCAAAGCAAAAGCAGTAGATGCTCATAGCTAGTAGTTTGAATAGTAAAGAAGAGTGTAATTTAAAAAGTGATGTTGTGTGGTTCTGCACATCTGTAATTATAGCTACCAGAAAGACTGAGGCAGGAAGGCCACTTGAGCCCAGGAATTGGGGATCAGATTCTGGGCAACATAGACCCTATAAAAGCTTTCCCCTTCTCTGTTCTTAAACCTTCTGTTAATATGGTTAAAGGTTGTCTTTTCTTTAGAAAGTAATAATTTAGATGACTAGTTATCTCTGCTCCTTAGATAAACCAGAATTGCATGTTTTATGCATTCTTTTCTATGACTATCTTTTTTACCTAAAACATATTTAGACACCTTTTCATATCAGTGCACAAAGTTCTAATTTATTTATTTTAATGCTTCCTACTTTTCCACTGGTTGTATAGCATAACATTAGTTTCACTGTCTCTGTTTGAAGGCCTGTGTAGATTACTACTGTTTTTTTTTTTGTTAGCACACAATAGTTGCTCATTTTCTCCTGATTAATTTTATATCATTTCATCTATTTTAAATATTGGGTGTAGCTTCCAGGTCAAGATGGCAGATAAGTAACAGAGCTGTATAATGTCTCCTCACCGACCCACTTAAAGTCAAGAATTTAGTCATAAAATGCATATTCAATGTAGCCAGGACAGAGAGGAGTACCCCAACAACCGAAAGGAGGCCAGGGGAAGGTCAAATTTTCCGAAGGAACATCGAAAGTGAAGAAGAAAAGAAACCCCAGCAGCCCAGGAAGCCACCCCATGCTGGCTGCAAACGGCTGGAGCCCCAGGCCCCTGAAGACAGAGGAACTCTGTGTGGTCCCAGGACATCTGACTGAGCTAGGAGCGGCAGGAGTGTCCCAAGACCTGACAGGAGGCTGCAGGAAGGACAGAAATCCCGAAGTCATATTGGAAGTGGAGGAAAGCAGCAGCTGACTCAGCGCGGCCCTGAGCTGCCGGCATCCACAGACCACAGACGGAGGAAAGTCAGAACCTCAGTCTGAGGTAAGTGCGAATCTGAGAGAAGTGGGAATCGTCAGCAGCCGGCAGCCCCAGCCTCTGAAAAGCAAGCCTGCAGGTAGTATATACTACAAATGCAATGTGTGCTCCCTCTAGGAAAAACGGCCCCAGGAGCCCGGATAAGAAGCTGCGCTGGGCAGCCGTAACGGGCGATGCCATAGCAGGATCCTTCAGAAAAAGGTCCAAGATCGAACCCATTGGAATAAAAGAAAGCTCAGAAGAGCACGCCCGGGCTCGCCCGGGGTCACCTTTAAACAGTGCCTAGGAAGAAACTGGCACAAGAGGCAGAGTGAGGAGAAAAGAGGGGGAAAATGGCTGCTGATCTCCTGAATGACTGTAGTGGGCGCACTGCCAAGGGTGGAGATCTCTGCCCTGGGGCAGGGAAGCCAGGACAGGCGGGAGAGCTTTGCTGAGGGAGCTGGGGGTGAACAAGACACCTCAAAAGCCATCAGACTGCCAGGTTTTCCCGCACTGCCTACTCCCAGCACAGAACTAAGAAGAAATGTAGCTCTCCACCACACACCATCATAGCCATTCAAAGAAACCTTTCAGCTAAACTTCTAAACTGAAGTCCCCCAACACCAGAAGCATGGAAGGAAGACAGGCAACAGGGCATCCACAGAGATGACTGAGATCCCAGAAACCATTGTCATGGTCCCTGAAATAGTGGAACTCCTAGGGAAGGAAGTCAAAAAGCAAATAAATGAGTCAAACAACAAGTTCAAACAAGATATTCTGAAATAAACTCAAGTATTGATCAGTGGGCTTAAAGTGGATCTTACTAAGCAAGCAATGGTCTTAATGGAGAAATAGCTCACTGAGCATATTGAAGTCACAAATAAAAAGTTGGCTGAGGTAAATGAAGAATTGCAAGATATGAACGAACATTTTAATAGAGAAATGGAAAATCTAAAATGAAATCTAGATGAAATTGAGAACATGAAAATTATATGTAACAACAAGGAAAAATGACTCAGATATTGTGAAGACAAAGCTGGGGAAACAAATGATATAATTAGGCAGATTCCAAAGTTAGAAATGAGCAGAGTAGCTGGACACACCAGCTGATGGATGATTCGAAGAGAACCAATCTCAGAATTATGGGTGTGGGACAAAGAGCAGAAGACAGCACCAAAGGTATAAAGAATTAATTCATGACAACAGTGCAAGAAAATTTCCCTAATCTAGGAAAAGAAATTAACTTCCAGATAGAAGAATCTTATACAACACCAAATAACCTCAACCAGCAACGAGACTCACCATGACATATTATATCAAAACCTCAGAAATTCAACATAAAACCAGAATATTAAAAGCAGCAAAAGAAAAACAGATATTATTCTACCAAGGAAAACCCACTTGAATTACTGCAGATTTCTCAGTGAAAACTTTAAAGGCTAGGAGAGCCTGGGGCAAAATCTTTCAAGCTTTAAAAGAGCAAATGTCAACCCAGGTTGTTGTATCCAGCAAAATTATTCCTGAAAATTTAAGAAGGAGAAAAAAAATTTTATGACCAAGAATCCCTTAAGAAACTTTCAAGAAAAACCCCAGCATTGAAGACATTACTTGGAGGAATCTTTGAGAGAAGCCGAGAGCAAGCAGCACTGAAAAAACATGGAGGAAAGGAAACATATAATCAACATGGGTAATCGGTATAAAATCTTTAAAAATATGCATGCATGAAATTAGGGATGAATAGATAGGTAAAAGAATAAACCAAATCGAGCAAAATGTTAATAATCAATGACATGTGAGTAAATAATATATGAAAGTTAAACTGAAATAACTAAGCATACTTCTCTATCTATTGCTTTAACTATAGTATACTTATGTGGTACAGATTTTAGTTCATTTAATGCAGCAAATTGATAAAATCTCAAGCTTGTTGAATGAAGCAATTCACTTTTTTGATGTTGAATGTGAGTTTATCCTCTTTGAGAGAGGCAGAAAGATAAGCAGCACCAAAAAAACTCAGAGGAAAGGTAACATCTAAAGAGAAAGTGTAGTAACAAATAGATTAGTATTTAAATCATTTGATTGATGTACTTCTAAAACAGTACCAGCTGTTTTATAAAATCTGTGAATTCTCCCCATATCATTATTATTAATAATAGTATGGTAGTTTGCAAAACAAAATAATTACATGTAACATGGGGAACTGACATAGAATATTTTAAAAATAGATATGCATGAATATATGGATGGATAGGCAGATAAAATTATAAACTAAATCTAGCAAAATGTTAGTAATCAGTGAAGTGTGAGTAAATAAGTTGTGAAAGTTAAAAAATTCTGAAATAACTAAATTTGCCTTCATCTCTGCTACTTTAAGTATACTTATTTGATATAGATTTAAATTCATTTAGTGTAGCAGTGTGATATAATTTTAAATTCATTTATTGTAGCAATTCACTTATTAGGTCTTTGATGCAAGTTTATCCTAAGAAAACTGATTGATGTAAAGATAACCCTTTGAATGTACAAACATGGACCTTCCAGTACTCAGTTAAGGCATTTGAAATTTAACTTTTCTTCCTCTTTCTCATATTTACTAGCCTTATGAATTACATGGCTGTAGTTATTTCCTTATGTGGACTGGTTGGAGAGGCCAGGTTTAAGAATCTCGACAAAGATATAGCAAAATATAGGGAAAAAAATAGAATTTTTGTCAAATATCCTAATAAAGGGATCTGTTGGACTCAGAGAAGAGGAATCAAGATTTGACCACTGCAGCCCGTTTGAGAAACAGGAAGCTGAGCTAAAGAGTGGTGATTTAAGTGAAATTATTCAGATGCAGAAGATTAATTATGTTAAGTACTGTATAGTCTTTGACTTGGGAAACCCAGAACACAGGCATTCTATAGAACCACATGATGTGATAGCTGGAGTTTGGGGATAGGGATGGGCGAGGGTGTGGGAGGGTCAAAAATGGGAAGGGATTGTAAAGTTGATGTGATATATATGGGCACAAAATACTCAAGTTTAATGTAAACATTATGTATTGCATATGTATATTAATAAAAATAGTGGGAAAATATTGTGTGTATATTAAATTTATGCAATAATTTATGGAAAGACTTCAGTCTTCGTTGTTTTTGAGGTCTACATCCAAGAAGAAACTCTCCCCTTCCACCTCTGTGGTAGCCTGCTATGTATTTCCTTGGAATCCTATCTTTCCTTTTAACACGGATTCATTTAAAAAATATTCTCTGGAATTTCATTTTATCTTTCATTGGATTTTAGACTAATATTTTTCCTGTTATATTTCCTAATCAGCTGTCTCTGGTGAACCATTGCTTATTTATATTTATTTATTTTTCTTCACATTATTAACTAGTTATTAGAATTTTAGGTGTTTCTTTTGTATATTTTATAACTTTTTTTTGAGAGCACTATTGATCTTGTTTTGTGATAGGAAAATTACGAATCACATCACAGCAACTGTTAGTGCATTTTCTACACAGAAATAACAATTGTGGTTTTATTATTTATTTGTCTTATCTTCTGGCAAAGGTAAAAGATACTAGAACAGTATGAATTAATTATGGTTAAAAAAATCCATGGAGATTAAATAATACATAATCAAATAATCAACGGATCACAGAAGAAACCAACAGCTTCTTAAACTCAAATAAAAATGGAAATACCAGAACCTATGGGACACGATGAGAGCAGTATGAAGAGGGAAATTTATACCTATGAATACACACTGGAAAAAAACAGCGGAATCTCAAATAAACATCTGTAGATGCAGCTAAAAGTCCTGGAGAAATAGGACCAAGCCAAATCGAAAGGCAATAGAAATGGAAATTACAAGAATCAGAGTGGAGCTCAGTGAAACTGAAACTAAAAAACAATATAGAAGATCAATAACTCAGAGCTGATTCTTTGAAAGGATAAATAAGATTGATAAACGTCTAGACAAATTCACCAAAAGAAGGAAATAAAAAAAAATCCACATCAGTGCAATTAGAAATGAAAAAGGTGAAGTCACAACAGACACTGTTGAAATTCAGAGGATAAAAAATGATTTCGAAAACCTATATTCCAATAAATTTAAGAACTCAGAAGAAATAGATCAATTCCTTGATGCATATGATAAACCAAAATGGAATAAAAAAGATATAAAAACCATGAATAGAGCAATAACTGGGGATGAAATTCAGACAGTAATAAAGGGTCTGCTAACAAACAAAACCCCAAGATCTGATGGATTCAATGCAGAATTTTTATCAGAACTTTGGGGAAAAGTTAGTGCCAATGCTTGTTAAGTTCTCCCATGAAGCCAGCTCCTTCCCCAAGCCACATAAAGACCCAACAAAGAATTCCTTAATGAACATGGACCCAAATTTCTGCAATAAGATAAAGAGGGCAACAATTATTAAAAAGAATCACACACCATGACCAAGTTGGCTTCATCCCAGGGATGCAAGGCTGGTCCAACATATGTAAATAAATTAATGTAATATACTACATTAAGAAAAGCAAACATAAAAAATCACATGATAATCTCGATAGATGGAAAAAATGCCTTTTACAAAATACAACATCCCATTTAAGTACTAACATATTCCTCTAGAGAAGATACAGACACATCAACTGCTCTCACCAAAACGTAAATCATAATACACTGCGCTCCTCTCTCCTTGCGTGCTTTTTTCCCCGCCCCGCTGCTGTTAGCCTAATGTCAAGTCTTGGTACATGCTTCTGAGAGGTGGTGGAGCAATTCCATGTCCAAGACATTTTTTCTGTCAGTTTTAAGAAAAGGATATGTATAAGTTGACTAGCTCTACTTTTTATTATACATTGGCACTTCAGGACATCTACAAAGCTTAAATGTTGTGCAGTAGAGTATGAACTTTGTACACAATAAGCCCGACTACTTTACCATCTTCCTAATACTTTAGTAATAACTCAGAAACGTGCTTGGTGAACTTGGTTTGGTTTATCTCATTTTAAATTGAGTATTAAGGGAATTATAGCATTTTAATTGTAACTCTGCCAATACGTCTGTCTAGTGGCCTGTTACCATTTCTGTCTACAGTGAAATTTTTGTCCCGAGAAAGGCAGGATTCCAGTTTTTTTTTTCCCCCCAACACATTGCTTTGCTGTAGTGTATTCTTGGTCATCAAAAACACTCTTGTAGCATTGGGATTTTGAATTGGTGAATATTCGTGATGTATGGAAAAGCATGACACAAACTTACAGATGTCCGTTACACAAAATGGCATGCCATGTATGTACACACCAGACTTGCAAGCACACATTAAGCACTGCTTAAGACTGAATGACGTGTTTCCTTGGGTGTGTTTTTCTGTTTCTTGTAATGCACATACTAGCTTTTAAAAAATAAAGATTATTTTAAACACCCCCCCCCCCAAAAAAAAAAAAAACAAAACCAAAATACAACATCTCTTCTGGATCAAAACTCTAATGAAAAATGAGTATAGAAAGATCTTACTCTAAGCTGGTAAAAGCAATTTATGACAGTCCTATAGGCAATATTATCCAAAATAGGGAAAAACTGACAGCATTTCCCTTCAAATAAGGAACAAGACAGGGCTGTCAACTCACTATGTCTGCTTATCATAGTGATCAAATCCTTAGCCAGAGTAATCAGGCATGAGAATGGAATAAAGAGAATATGTATAGGAAAGTAACAAGTCGAACTATGCTTATTTATGGATGACATGAGCCTTTACATAGAAGACCCCAAAATCTCCAGTAGAAGACTCTTAGAACTGATAAAAAATTCAGCCAATTTGCAGGGTATAAAATCAATACACAAAAGACAATGGCATTCCTTTACAACAAGAAAAACAGGGAAAGAGATCAGAAAAACAGCTCTATTCACAGTTGCCTTAAAGAAAATTAAATACATAGGAATCAACATAATTAAGCTACTGAAGGACCTCTACTGAAAATTATAGTCATCTGGAAAAAGAAACCCAAGAGAATTTTAGAAGATGGAAAAATGTTCCCTGCTTCTGGGTAGGCAGAACCAGTATTGTCAAGATGGTCATACTACTTAAACTGATATACGGATTCAGTGCAATCCCAATGAAGATACCAACAGTACTTTTCACAGAGCTAGAAGAAATGATCTGAAATTTACACGGGTCTACAAGAGACCCAGAATAGCCAAAACAATCCTAAGCAATGAAACACTTGCCAGAGGCATTGCAATACCAGATATCAAATTATATTACAAAGCAACAGTGATTTTTTAAAAATTCACAGTATTGGCACAAAAACAGACAAATGGGTCAGCAAAACAGAATTGGGGATGCCGAGATGCCCCTGAGTGTCTTCACCTGATCTTCAACAAAGGAGCCAAAAACATACCCAGGAGGAAAGATAGCCTCTTTAACAAATGATGCTCAGAAAACTGGCTAGCTTTATGCAGAAGAATGAAACTAGACTCACATCTTTCTCCAGGCACCAAAATCAAATCAAAGTAGATTTAAGAATTAGACATTGAAATGGAAACACAGAATTTGTTGAAAGAAAAAAAATAGGCAAAACTCTTGAAGACATAGGTATAGTCAAGGATTGTCTCAATAAAATATTCAATACACACGAGATAATACCAAGAATCAACAAATGAAATTATTTCAAATTAAAAAGCTTCTGAATAGCAAAGGAAGCAATCAGCAGAATGAAGAGGGCATCAACAGAGTGGTAAAACTCTTTTTGCCAGCTACTCCTCAGATAAAGGACTATTATTAGGAATATACAAAGAACTGAAAAAAACTGGACTCTTCAAAATAAAGGACCCAGTCAAAAAACGGGAATCTGAAATGAATAAACTCTTTTAAGAAGAAATCAGAATGGCCAACAAATACATATACATGAAAAAATGTTCAGCGTCTTTATCCACCAGAGAAATGCAAATCAAAACAGCACTGAGGTTCCATGTCATGACAGTAAGAATGACTGGTATTAAGAACTCAAAAAACAACAAATGCTGATGAGGCTGTGGGGGAAAAGGAGCGCTCCTACATTGTTGGTGAGACTGTAAATGGATGCAACCAGTATGGGAAGCTGTATGGAGATCCCCCAAAAGTCTGAAAATAGACACCACATTTAACCCAGGTAGACCTCTTCTGGGTATCTTCCTGAAAGAGTTAAAATCATCATACAAGAGTGATGTATGCATACCTATGTTTCTAGCAGCACAATTTATAATAGTCAAATGTTGGAAGAAGCCAATATTCCCAACAACTGATGAATGGATAAAGGAGATGCAGTATAGATACACAATGGAGTACCACTCTGCCCTAAAGAAAGACACATTTGAGTCATTGGTAGGGGAGTGAATATACCTCTTGAGACCATTATGCTTAGCAAAATGAATCAGCCACAGGTTGATTATCATGGTTTCTCTAATATGAGAAATCCAAGCTATAAAAAGGTAAAAGAGAGATGGAAGAAAGTAAGAAGACAGCCTGGAGAGGCAGAGGGGACGTGTGAGGGGGTAAGGGATGGGGAAAGAAAAAGGATGTGACACGTAAATAATAAAAAATAGTGGTGAAATGACATATTTGTTTTCATTTTATATATTTTTTCTAGCTAAGAAAATACAAAGGCATTGAATTGTGTCTAAAGCTGTATTTTTTCTTTAAAAGGATACCTTTAGTTTAGAAAAATTTTGGATTTATAGAAAAAGTTGTAAAGATTATGTATTTTCTATCTATACCACATCCAAGTTCTCTCATAGGTAACATTGCATGTAATTATTAAAATTAAGAATCCAGGGTGGACGAACAGCTCAGCGGTTGAGTATCTGCCTTGCAAGCTCAAGACTCCGGGTTCAATTCCCTGGCATTACATAGGCTGGGTGTGGTAGCACACGCCTGTAATCCACTTGGGAGGATGAGGCAGGATGATTGCCACTAGTCCAAGGGTAGCTTGGGCTCCATAATGAGTTTAGGACCAGCCTGGGCTTCAGAGCGAGACCCTGTCTCAAAATAATAATAATAATAATAATAATAATAATAATAATAATAAACCAACACCAACATATTACTACTAACTGAACTCAACTTTATTTGAATTTCACTGTTTTCTTTACACTAACACTTCTTTTCCACTTCAGCTTCTGACTCTGGAAACTACACTGTGCTTGAGAGCTGTCACCTCTCATGAAGTCTCCTCTTATCTGGGGTTATTTCTGAGTCATTCCTAGTTTTGGAAGGGTATTAGTCAAGAATACTGTAGAATGCTCTGAACTTGGGTTTCCCTAATGTTGTCTCATTACTGGTCTTTGTGGTTGTTTCAAGGGAAAACACGATAGCAGTGAAACGTGCATTTCCTCACTGGTGTAAGGGGTCCCTGCTGTCGACAAGATTCATCACTGGCAATGTGAGCCTGGGTCACCTGACCAAAGCAGTGTTTTCCTCCTTGTGAACTCAGCCCAACCCTCCTCCATCCTAATTTGCTCTCTCTCTCTCTCTCTCTCTCTCTCCAGCTGAGGATGGAACTCAGGGCCCTGCAGGCACTAGGCAAGCATTTCATCCCTGAGCTATGTCCCCAGTTCCCAGTTCTGTTCTTGGAGCAAGTCACGAAGTCCAGCAAATGCTGAAACATCAGGTGGGAGGAGAGAACTGATTCTAATTAAATAAGAACCTACATGGTGTTTTGCCATTTTGACATCAAATTCAGGTTTGATACAGATTTTTAAAACATGGTAGAGAAATATCTAAAGAAATCTATATATTTTTCACATGAGACATGAGCTACTTAAATTATAATTTAGGAAAGAAAAATGAAGATTAAATACTGGGGAAATAGAGACTGGGAGTGGAGCTTAAGCAGTAGAGCACATAAAGGCCTTTGGTCCAGTTCCCAGGACATAGCACACACACACACACACACACAGGGGGAGGGAGAGAGAGGGAGAGGAGAGGAGGGGAGAAGAGAGGATGGGTAGGCGTTGAAGAAATTAAAACAATAATAGAAACAAAACTAGAGCAGTATTTGAATTAATTCAGAGAGAGGTTATCTGAATTAGTGAGAAGCCTGATATACAGATTTTGAAAGTTAGTTAAATTTTAATTCAAGCCAAGAAAACAAATGATCATTTACAAACTCTATGCTTGTTTACTGTGGGGCTTGTGACTTAGTCCTTCATTATATCCATGGAAACTCCAGGGCTGCTAGTCCTGGGAGCCCAGGGAGGGATTTGGGGACAGAATTGCATATATAAGCAAGCTTCCTCATCCCAAAAAGAATTTCTTGATTTTCCTGCCACTTAAAATGTCTCAGCCAGAGATGTGTTTTCTTCTGTTTTTAAATTCTTTCTATAAAAGGAAGCCAGATCCAAAGGATCTTAACAGACATTTCTCATAAAAGATAAACAAATGGCCAATAAGCACTTAAAAAGACCCCTAGGGAAATGCAAATCAAAACCAGGGCAAATAGCCCTTCCTGTCCATTATTAGAAACGGGGCCAAAAGGAGGGACAGACAATAAGACACGCTGATGAGGATGGGGGACCTTAGTGCGAATGTAAAATCTACTTCAGAAAACGCTTCGGAAGTTTTTCAAACGGTTACCTATAGAGCTACTATGTGGCCTAAGGTATATAACCAAGGGAAATGAAAGCGTATTGTCCACATGAAAAGTTACTCAAGAAAATATAGAACAGTATGATTCATAAAAGGCAGAAAGCCGCTATAGCTCACGGGTCTACCAGCTGGTGAAGAGACAAACAGAATGTATGGAACAGCACTGGACCATAAAAGAAGTAAAGGTAGATGCTAACACTTGGATGAGTCTTGAAAACATTATGCTAAATAAAAGAAGCCAGTCACAAAAGGACCCTGTACTGTGTAATTCCACTGTATGAAATATACAGAATAAACAAATCCATAGAGACAGAAAGTAGATTGGTGGCTGGCTAGGACTGAGGAGGTTAGTGAGTATAGGAAACGATTGTAATGGAAGGGGACTTCCGTGGGGGCTAGAAAATGTTCTAGAATTGATTGTACTCACCAACCACACAACTGTGAATATACTAATACCCATAGACCTGTACACTGTAACTGGGTAAATTGCAGTTAGTAAATCATATCTTAGTAATAGTAAAGCTGTTACTAAGGAGAGAAAGGGACAAAAAATCAGACCTTTGAATACAGTTTCAATTTTGACAGGTATTAAGGCCCAAATTTCAAGCCACGAGATAACAATGTTGGGATACATTAGTCCATTTTTTCATAACGATAAGGAAACAACTAAGGCTGGCAGCTCCATAAAGAAAAGAGACTTATTTTGACTTACAGATCTGAAAGTCCAAGGTCAATAGGTTATATCTGGGAGTGACTTTTTTGCTGGCAGGAACTGGAGGTAGTGTCAGACATCACATGTGTACGTCTTCTAGTCCCTCTCTCTTTGTAAAGTCACTAGTTCCAACCACAAGCGTCACACTAAAGATCGCCTGTAATTCTCATCACTTCCCAAAGGCCCCACCTCTAGACACTTACAGAGTGCTCACTCCCACAATGGGAATTAAGTTTGAACACGTAAAACCCTGAGGGTACACTCACGCCACATCCCACCACAGCAGGGAGTTCCAGAAGTGCTCACAAAAACCTGTGGCACCACAACTGCTTTGAGATAAGGCTCTATCTTGAATCTGTGGGGAGAGAAAGGGAACCTCATATGTCATGGTTGGAGGACCACCTGGGAAGCCTGGCATTCAGGACTGATATTTCAATATTATGCATCAGTATTGCTATTATTTTTTTTGGTTATGAAATTGAAATACAAGGAATCTCACGAACATTTTAGTGGAAGTCTGTCTATAAGTATTTTTGATTGACAGTGAGGGAAAGCAGATCTGAATAGGGAAGGAGAAGACCCTCAGGAGCCGCTGTGACTGGCGGCCTCTGCAGCGCTGCTTCAGACATGGAGAAGGCAGCTGAATAGATAGACACTACGAAGCCCTGTGATCGCACTAAGCGTTGGCCCTATCTGCATGGCCAGCCTCTGTCTGGCCGTATCTCTCGGCCTGGAATGAAGCCTTCTGATTAAGTCTGTCTTGAGTACCTCCCATCAGTTCGTAAGTGTCTCTCATGGCTGTGGTCCAAGGCTGAACTCTAGAACACTGGCCATCCTCAAGGAGGGGTACCTTGCAGTTGGGTTTAAGCCTTCCTCCTTGGCCCCTCTGGCGCCATGTTGCTGTTTGCACTGCTGCTACCTGACTGCGAGTTACTCCAAGATCAAGCACTTGTGCCGACCGGCCTTCTCAGTGCACGCTCTGTGGCTGCAACTGCAGACTCCGTGCGGGCCATGGAGCACGGCCCTTGCGGTCAAGGTCTCTCCCAGTAGGAACTGTCAGGATGCTATGTTGCCAAACACATTTGAAATATTGATGAAGAAGGAAGGGCTGGCCTTAGTTTGGAGGTCGGCCGCAGTGCGCTGCGGCAGCGTCGTCACGGTGCATCTCTGTCTTCCTGTCTGCAGGCAGAACCAGTGCAAAGTACAGGTCTGCTGCATATGAGACTTGTACTTTTTCACAAAAGCAAAGTTGGATTTGCTTTGGTCAGTAAGCCTCTTCCCTTTTTCGAACTTCAGATTTCTCATCTAAAACAAGAGGACGCAATCTCTGGAGGTCCCACCTTCCATGGCTCTGAATTAGGATGAGAAAATTCTAATATCTTTAACGAGTGAGCACCTTAGGGCTAGTGATGCTAGAGCATTTTTAAAAGGCTGTCCATTTCTGCAGTTCTCAATGGTAGCTCTCTCTCTCTCTCTCTCTCTCTCTCTCTCTCTCTCTCTCTCTCTCTCTCTCTGGACAGGCTCTTGCCAAACTGGCCTTAAACTCATGATCCGCCTGTCTCAGCCACTTTTAACACTAGTTCTTTATTGCAATTGTGTAGTAAGCAGGAGAGTATTTTCAAGCTATTTCCTACTTTTTAGTATTAGAAACAGCTTCCTCTCTTGGTTCTCTTGAGAACAGCTAATTTAGCTCTTCACAGGAAGTGCTCAGTAAATTAGGCATTAGTTAATTGGTGGCTAGTGTTCTGACCCTACGTACTTTTATTATTTTGCACTGTGTGTGTTCCCAAAACTCTTTTTGATTATTTTTGTTGTTGTTGTTGTTGTGAGCTTTGGCTTTTTCTCTCTAGAGTGTATCAGACAACAGGGACCCTCCTGCTATATCCTGTCCCTATTCTGTGTTCCCTCTCTTTGACAGAAGACAGCCTGAGATGCTGGCATATACTACTTTTGGCAGCCAGGAATCTGGGATCTACTTAGGGTCCATTAATGCACAGGCATGAGAAAGTCCTCTGGTGCTCTGGCTGCCACAGCATTTGTGGAATAGCTTAGGGATAAGAAGGATTGTGCCTCCTGCGGTAGTTGCTGTGAACAGGGTCAGCATGGCAGAAGCTTCATTTTCTTTCCTTCTTCCTCACCCACCCCATCAAATTCCCTTTTGGCCAAAGGCAAGTCGGCCTATCCCGTGACACCCCATCAATCTGACTCCCTACTGTTCATCTTCCCTCTTTGCTCCCATTCTGCCACCCCCATCCTGAGGGCATGGACTCCATTAATCTCTCCCAACACTAGAGCCAAGCAGACAGACTGAAATTAGAAAGTAGGACTAATGGCTTAGCTTCCCACGTACCTGGACAGCATCCAGGGCCCTGGATACATTCCATATAGCGGCCATCCATCTCTTCTAGAGGTTAACTCAAACATCTAAGCAGGGAGATTTATCTTACCTGACTTCAAAACACATGGGCCAGAGGGAGCATTGTTTCCAGAGAGATACCTGGTAAGAGCCGTTCGGGAGCTAATCACCAGAGAAGAACTGGACAAGGAGGAAGGAGAAGACAGGGAATAGGGGGTCTAATAGTTATGAAAACTACTGAGCGTTGTCTAAGAGAATCTCACAAATCAGTCAAAACTTTTTTCAAAAATCCACATTAGGCCCCACTTCTTAACGGCTTTGGATTATGTCAAGCTCGTTGAACACGTACACTAGAGACACCACATGTTGGGGGAGGGAGGATGTTGGGGAAAGTGAAAGGAGCTTGCTGGGAGGAGGGGAACTGAGATTGTTTTTCTCATGTCTCTCAACAGCAAGTGAGCAGCTGGGACTGGATGGTGAAGAGGATCTGCTGAGCCTGGGATTGCCTAGGAAGCGTGGATAGGCCAGGAAGTACACGGTCCCCTATACCCTCCTCTTCTTCAAAGCTCATCCTGGAGATGTCTGGCTTCTATCTAGCATGTAAGGAGCTTAGAAGTCATCCTTCCTCCCTAACAAGTGAAAAGTTGAACAAATTGAAAAATCCGCAATTCTTCCTAGATCCGTAAGAGAGGTGAGGTCACAAGATGAACTTCTGCCCCAAATTTTGAAAAGACAGGAACACCCAGAAAATTCACAATTTACTGGTGCAGAAACCATAAGCACAAGCCACTATGTAACCAATACCGGATTAGCAAAGCTTGAACTGAGATTGACAAACTGTTGGAAACTCAATGCGGACAACTCCAAGAGTGAAGTCTCCAGGACCCAGTCACCGAGGGGCCTCCACACTTAGCGAATCTGACTTCCAGGAGCCTCTCTTGGTTTGCACAGTAAGCAATGGAGAAAAATAATCTCGTATTTCTGGAAAAGAAAGGAAAAAGAAACTACTTTGAAATATATCAGGGCAGTCTATTCTTAATAAGACCTCATCTCAGGAGGAAGTAGTTAACCATAGCCTAACCTGCTGGAGTTTCACCAGAGCTTGAAGGACCCAGAGAAAGGAAAACACCCAAGACTAGCCCATCTGGCCCTCCTGTCCCCCCAAGGACAGAGGAGGCACACTGAGAAACACTTGAAATTCATGGATCAGTGATAGAAGCTCAGGAAAAGACTGAAGCCTAATTATAGAACTCTAGAAGCTTCCCCACCTCTGATACACTACTAAGACATTACTAAATATCTACAGTCGCTTTTACCCAAACCATTATGTCTGCTGTCAAGAAAAAAATTACAAGGCATACCAAAGTCAAACAAACAAACAAATAAATAAAACCCAGAAAAAGCAAAGCTTGAGCATCAGAACCAGATTCAGATATGGAAGGATGATGGGACGATCAAACTGGAAGCTCAAACAATTCTGATTAATACACTAAAGGCCTAAAGGATGTCTATTCAAATGGATAAAATGGACACGGTGCAAGAATAGAGCTATGGAAATTTTAAGAATAAAAAGAACGCTAGAGATAAAATGACATTGTATTAGAAATAAAGAATGCCTTTGATAGGGTCACTAGAGATCTGGGCATAGAGGAAGAAGGCGCCTCTATCCTCAGTGTTACCTCAGTAGAAACTTCCTAAATGGTAAAGCAAAGAGAAAGAAAGAATAGACTATCCAAAAACTGCAGAACAGTTACAATGTCTGACGAGTGTGTTGGGATACCAGAGAGGGAAGAGAAAGAGAAGACATATTTGAAGCAAGAATAATGGAGAATTTCTCCAAGTTAATGTCGGAGGAATGCACAGATGTAGTTGCTATGACAAAACGCCTAACATTCACACAGGGAAGATTTATTTAGCTCACAGTTTCAGAAGGTCTCACATAGTGTGTTTTGGGCAGCCAGCAGCAGTGGAAGTACATGGCAGAGACTGGAGAGCTGCTCACTCCACTGCAGGTAGAAACCAAGTGAAAGAAAAGCCAAGCTCATCTCTGGAGACTCAGGCAAGGCCAAGGACCATGGAGGAAAAAAGCTGCAGCCATGTTTTTTCCTCCTTGTTTTATTTAATTCAAACTGCCAATTTCCGCGCCCGGCCCCCCACCACCTCCACCCCAACCTAAAAGTCAACAGCACATACCTGAAAGCCCTAAGCATTCTCAATTCCAACCAGTTGACACAATCTTTCCAAATCAAACCCCTAGCACCCCCCTCCCCTTCCAGCCAGGCTCTACCTCCTAATAACACGCAGTTTCAAAAACGTGAGGCTCTTGGAAGACACTCTAAGATCACCGGGCAGAATAAATGCCCACACCAACAAAACAAAACAACCTCCTGACTGAGGTATATTACATCCAAGCCGTAGAAAATCAAAGGTAGAGAAAAAAATCTTGAAAGAAGCTGGTAGCCAGAATTTTCTGAGATCTGAAACTTTTGAGTATCAACAGAAGGCTCAGAAAGTTTTAGATGTCAGAGCATTTTGGATTTTGAATTTTTGGTTTAGGGATGCCCAATCTGTTTTGGTTTGCGCACATTACTTCTTACCCCCCTGTATTTAGTTGAAGAGATACATCAGAGAAGTTCAATCATCTGCCCAAACACACAAAGCTCAGGAGTGGTAGCTTTGCTTGGAACTTTTCTTCTAACTCTAAAGCTCACAGTTTTCTGGCTATCTGTGCTGATTTTTAAAAAATTTTTTTCTTTCCTTTTGAGGATATGAGTTCCTTATGGAACATGATATGAGCTCCTCACAGACAGGATATGCGGACTTTAGCCCCAAAGCAGTGTAAGGTTTATATCTTAAAGCTTCGCTTTCACTTACTCCTCTTGGTGCTGTTCCTTTATGGAGTTCAATATCTGATCGGTGTCATTTTTCTTTACTCTAAAGCTTTCTTGGAACATTTCTTGCAAGGTGGGTTCACTGGCAACAGAGTACCTTAATTTTTGTCTAACTCTTTAATTAATTAATTAATTTTCAGTATCAGGAATTAAACCCAGGGAGTGCTCACTTATATTTACAGGACGTTTTTAGCTTTTTAATTTTGACATAGGGTCTTGCTAAGTTGCTCAGGCTGGCCTTGAACTTGCGATTCTCCTGTCTTAGCCTCCCAAGAAGCTGGGATTATAGGCATGTGCCATGCCCGGCTAGAACGATACTTTTGTATGGTATAGGTTTCTAGCTTGATGTCTTCTTTCCCCCCAATACAAATTATTGTAATCTACTCTTTTCCTGCTGACACAGTTTCTGAGCAATGAGATGTAATTCTTGTGCTCCACTGTAGGTATTCCTGTTAGGCATCTTAACTGATAGAATCTAGGAATATATCTCCAAACCTGAAAAATTTTTTGTCCCAAGCATTTTAGATAAGGTATATTCAATTAATATAAGCGCTCAATTGATGGCAGCTTCATTATTATCCAAGTATGTAGATAGCTCAAACAGAAGCCAGAGCATGATAAATGGCACAATTGAGGAGCAATCAAATGGTGAGAAAGGTGAACAGTAGAAGCTGAGTTTTTTCCATCCGGTCAGGATGCGGGATGTCTCCAGGAAGGCAGTTGTCATGAGAATACAGCTTCTTTCAATTCTCCAGTCATGTAAATTTTTCAATATTGGCTATTTGCCAGGGGCCCACTATGGGCCAGACATTGACTTATCTGTTTTACATTCACGATTTAGGGTTATTAAATTAAGATTATTAGCCCCATTCTCAGATGAGAAAAGTGGCGTTAGGCATGGTTATGCAAGCTTGCCCGGGCCCACCGGGCAGAACTACTGGGACCTGGAGGAGGGGGCGCGCAAATGAGGGGAACAAGAGAGACACAAAGGAGGGAGACAAGACAGGCTTTCTGATCAAGTCTCAAAATTTATTTTTCTCACACAGTTTTATATGGGGTAAAGGGCGGAAGGGGAAGGTATTTGCATAAGTAGGGTTGCTAGGTTACCTAACCACAGAGTGTCCCTGCTCTTATCTTTCCGACACCTTACACAGGCCAAAATACCTTGTTTACACTCTAGGCTAAGGGGAAATTAGAGGAGACCCACTCATACCAAAACCCCACAGGGAGGTCTGCAGGCAATGCCTAGGCTTGGCTCCCCACACAAGCTGATTACAGTCCCACAAGTAGGAGTGGTGGAGCTGGAAACTCTAACCCAAATGGTTGCTTTCTGAAACTTGAAGACACGTTTCGGTTCATAGATACTCTGCTGGTCACTGATGGTTGCTCTGTACCAATGAGACTCCCTATTTGTCTTTGAGACATGCCACAAAGGTTGCTCTTGGAAGACCTTGAATCTACCACTCTGTTTTGTATAGCTGGCTAAATCCCATGCCTTTTATTTAAAGAAATTAAAGGCAAGACTTTCATGTTGGAGAGAAGAGCTGGAGCCCCAAGCCAAGAGCCAGGCCAAAAATTTATTGTATGAACTCTGGGGAATTTGGGGAGCTTCCCACTCTAGAGAACCCTAGACCACCAGATCACACCCCAGGACAAGATGCCAGCAGCATGACTACCTATCCTGGTCCTTCGTGACTGAGCAGCAGGTCTTCAAAATAAAATCGGTGACTAGGCTGATTGAACATCAGCTCTGAAGATCCTGGGAGCTTGCACAGAACAAGGATGGTGTGATCATTGGAGGGATTATGTCAACTTGATGGGACTGGGAAACGCCCAGGACAGATCTTTTAAGTATGTGTGATTGACTTATGGGCCAGAAAATGAGAGCACACCCACCCTAGGTATGGATGGCCCAACCAGCTTGAACTAAATAAAAAGGAAGGATGAATGGAGATTATTGCAGTTCAGCTTCTTCTGGGAGAGCTCTGTCCTTCATCGTCATCCCCAGAGGTTGACTTGTGGTTTGGATTTGGAATGTCCCTGGGAAGCCTCATGCATATGGATGTTATAGGTTATGTATGGAACCATGTGTTGTTAGGAGATGGGGGGCGGGGGGTTGGTCTGGAGGGGTGTGTGGTGGAAGACAGGCATATGGCAGATTATAGACCACAGGCATGTGTATTGAATTACAGGTATGTGGTTGTGGTTTAAACCTAAAAGGAATAGAACACTGATGCTGGACCGAGAAGGGCCAGTTCACTAGGATTGGACCTAAAAAGAGATAGGCTACTTCCTTCTTTTCTCTGGAGACTTGACTTGGCTTCCTGTTTGCAATACCATGAGGATCAGCCTCCACTTCTGCCTTTTCCATGTGCTTCCACTGTTGGCAGCCACCCATGAATGGACTATGACCTTCTGAAATTGTGAGCTAAAATAAAGCTTCCTTCTCCTGATTTGTGGATGTTGGGAATTAAATCTCAGTGACAAAAAGTAACTAAGACATCACATCCTCAGTCTCCATCACAGATTTGCGCCAGTCTTCAGAAACTTCCCATTGCCTTGGCGCAATGACCCATGGCATAGACTTACACCAGCTGTCCTGTATGTAGGCTCGGACTGGTGTTCCTGAAAGTCATGTCTGAGTGGCGACTGGACCGCCAGCTCTTGCCTGTGCCTGTGACCATCGTGGTCTCTACGTCCCTGGACTCGTAAGTGTTCTAAATAATTTCTCTTTATATATAATTTCTATTTCGTCTCTTTTAGAACCCTAACCAATATAGATAATGAGGGAATGGACTGAGATCTGGGCCTTTTCACACATTCTGCCTCCAAAAATTGTTGTACTCAGGAATTGGATCCTCAGAACACCAAAGGCAAGGTCAGGGCCAGCCTTCTGTCTGTGTGTGATATGTTGCTACTAGATTCTAGGGCACTGATGAAATGTTGCTGATCTCCTGGGGTTACTTATAATAATAACTTCATGTCTGCTCAGAATTTAATAATTCTCAGAGCACTTTTACAGTTCTTATCACTGAGTCCTCATCAAACTGTTGGCTGTGACTTATCGGTGGGATCTAAGCAGAGGTAAGAATTAGCTCAGGGGTTGGGGACAAGTGGATGTGGGCTGTGGTTTGGATCTGGAATGTCCCTGAAAAATCTCATGTATTTGGATGGTGTGGATTATCTATGGAACCTTGTGCTGTACTCCTTCTGGCCTGCACTGGCTTCCTGTACACATCCTTTCTGTGGAGCTTTGCCACTGAGGCCATTCCCTCTATTCTTGGCACCCTAAACATACAAACCTATTTATTCTGATATATCTAATCACTTCTTTGCCTGTTTATTTTCCCCGCTGGTACGTAGGTCCTTTGAGGGCAACAGTTTTCTCTCATTCTTGTTTCCCAGTGATGGGGTCTTCGGGCTCGTGGTGGATTATAGGTGTGTGGTGGGACACAGACATGTGGTACGTTATATACTGTGGGCATGTGGCAGATTAGGGATATTGCATAGATTTTGGTTGTATGGTACGTTATTGGGCTTGTGATCTGAGAGGGGCCGATCACTGGGCTTAACCCTGGAAGGAAAGAACATTGGGACATGACGTGGATGGGTATACACCAGTTTTGCCATACCTCCCTGACTTTTCTTCCCCACCTGCCAGGAGACAAACTGCCTTCCTCCAGCTCTGCCACCGCCTTGTGCTTCCACCATCACCAGCCGCCCATTACTGGACTGAGAACATCTGAAACTGTGAGCTAAAATAAATCATTCCTCCCTTCAATTATGGATGTTGACTATTCTGTCCCAGCAACAAAAATGTAATCAAGACAGTGTGGTTTGAATCTTCCTTTGGATTCAATAGTTGCGACCTTGGGTCAACTACTATCTCTTCTGGGTCTTTGTTTCCTCAGTTATATGCAAGGACTGCCCCCCTGGAGGGAATAAATAGCTTGTGATACATCAAGTATCCCTACAGTGCGTGCTACAAATACACCATGGGGCTACATATGTGTTTTATTGAAGAGGAGAATTAACTGACATGCAAAGTATGAATAATGAGGTCAGCCACACTTCCTTATCTATCTCTCCCCTACACTTCCAAATGCTTTTGGTAGAACCAGAGTTTTAAGGAAGACAACCACAAAATAGACTTGCTATTTTTACTTGACATTTGGCTGTGACTGAGCACTGGTCAGTGACTTTAGGACACCCAGCAGGAGTCTGGGCTATGGGTCAATGTCCGAAGGCAATGGGAAGAGCCAAAGAGTAGAGCAAATCTGCACTGGAGGTCAGTGAAGCAAAGACAGGAGCCAGCCAGTGTCCAGAGATGATGGTGTAGGCTGGCGCTCTCTCAGAAGAAGAAGCTGTAATAGTTCTCATTTTCCTTCTCTTTTATTTAGTCCATTGGTTGAGCCACCTATATCAAAGGCAGGTTTCCTTCTCTCATTTGCTGGCCTGTAAGTCAATCAGTCATACTCAAAACTGCACCCTACATGTTGTTTGCGCAGACCCTAATCCCCCCAAAGTGACATAATCCTTTCCACAGTCACATTCTCATTAAAGCTTGTTCCGGTAGTCTGACATATTCTGTTGATTATGTCTGTCCAGTATCTTTCCCTACCTCCTCCCTCTGTAGGGTCAGGAAGGGCCATGAGAACCAGACCTGAGAAATCAGTGTACTCCCTCTCTCTGGCCAGAGGACTTGGACTGGGGTGGGCACATGGCTTCATACCTGAAGGACTTAGATTCTGGAATCTTTGTTGCAGTTGTTAATTTCAACCAAGTAGATGGTCTAAATTTTCCTTTGATGTCTGTTCATTTTCTCCATCTTCCTCAGAAATGAAACTCCTAACTTTTAACTGGGCTCATGGTACCAGGAGAAACAATTGGATCTTTAGATTTATGTGTAGGCATATGATTAAGTTTCAATAATACAGAAGAGAATGTATATTACCTCTCTGTGTCCTTAAAGGAAAGTAGGAAAGCTCTCTCTCTCTCTCTCTCTCTCTCTCTCTCTCTCTCTCTCTCTCTCAAACAAGGTCTTGTTCCAGTCCAAGCTGCTCCTGAACTGACTCTGTAGCCCAAGCTAGCCTCACGCAACTCCTCCTGCCTCGGCCTCCCAGGTTCTGGGACTCCAAGTGTGTGGCAAGGTGTTTTTTCTTCCTCTTTTATGCTGGTTGGAATCCAGACAGGATGGAGGTCAAGCAGCCATTTTGTACTCTGACTGGAAATCACCGGAAGCAGACAGCAAAGCAGCAAAAAAGGAAGGCAGAGCCGACATGGAGGGGAGCAGGGCAGGAAGCAGAGAGGCCGCGGGCTGGCTGGCATCAGGGAAGCCACTGTAACTGGCTGAGCTGAGGCATGTAACTGCCAACTCCTCAGTTCTGTTTGTAGTTACTTTTGCCTGAACAATTGTTATGTAAACCCAGTTCCTTGCTGGTGGCAGTTAAGGGAGTTGTCTCTGCCACAAGCAGCAACACCAGCTGGTGAAGCAACTTCTTCCTCAGGCTCCAGCCGCACTCAGTCTACGCAAGTGGACCACCCAGCCAGAGCAGGGCCGGAGTGCAGCGTGGGGTCTCTCAGGCCTCAGCTCTCCTCCCAGCACAGCCTAGGAACAGCGCCGCGGAGGAGCCTGTGCTTCTGCAGGAGCACACAGCCAACCGACGGGGTTCGTCTCTGAGACAAACACCTGCTCCTTTATTAGTCACTGTGAAGCCAGTTGTGTAAATGCCTATTTCTCTTTTGTTCGTAATGATACTGAGAAAAGCGAATCCCTTAGGTGGAACCAAGAAGCCCGCTCTTCTCCGCTGCTTGGACACTCGCAGCACCTGCTCGGGGTGATCATTCTTAGTTACAACTTGGCCATGGGAAGAAGGTGGGGTGTTCCAAGGTATTTATTATATTGTATAGCGTGGCGATTTCATCATAGCGTTTTGCACATTTCAAGATTGGTGTAAGTAAATTTCAAATGCCTTCGCTATACATAAATGGCAAACATTTGAATTAGTTCATTATGTGTTACTGTAGCGAAATGACCAAGTCTGGGCAACTCTGTAGCTTTGTACGGAAATGAGGTTTACTTAAACGCACAGTTCTGGAAGCCTGCTGTCAAGGGGCTGCACCTGGCATGAAACAGGGACTCGCAAAGCAAAAGACAGGAAACGTGTGCGATGCGTGTGTGTCTTCTGTTTTCTCTCCCTCTTGTACATTCACCAGAATTTAATCCCAGGGGCTGCGCTCTAGTGATTTTACCTAATCCCGTTCACTTCTCAAGATCTGTCTAGGCACCATAGTTGGATCAAGTTTCTACCCTCACAATACCACACAGTAGGAATTAAATGTCAACACCTGAGTCCAGGGGCGGGGTGTGGGGGAAGCATGCGCTCAGGTCATACTCAAACCGTAGCAATATTTGAGGCAATTGTATTCACAAATTACAGCTTCACTTTGCACATTCATTTTTGATTTGTAATTAACTATGAATATTTATTGTAAATCATCAGTTTATAATATCATTTAAAAAGAAATCGTGTCTCTTAGCCCTAAGTAAGTTATTTATATTTTAATTTGTGACTCTTAGGCGTAGGATTTCCTAGAATTGTGGGGATGTCAGCCCTCATTTTGTTGCAAGACAAAGAAACTGGACGCTGAGACTTATGTGGGAGGCAGCTTTACTAGTGCTGGCACTAGCTCAGGGGAATTAATATCCCGAATCTGAGCCCTGAATACGGCAAGACTTTTTTTTTATATCTACAGTTTTGACCTCTTTGTCTTCCCTATATGGAAACAGGTAATGACAATTGGCTACTTGAAAGTTATCACAGTGACATTAAGCTGCAGCCGAAAGTCACAAGGTAGTGCTTGAAGCTACACCAGAGCACTAGAGTGCACACACGTGCTTTGTGTTTTGCTACTGACAAGCCCGTGCTGTCTGCCTCCACTGGTAAGGCCACACTGCCTCATTTCTTTGTTCTTGTAGGCACAAACCCTGGCTCTATCACACTCCGGTTAATCCTGCTGTCATTTGGGTCCCTGGCATTTGAGACCTGGCCAGATGCCTACTGCTGGGAACTAGGATTAACTTGCAAGTGCTTGGTTAGATATTGCAAGGGGATTGATTTCAAATCTAGACTGGCTTGGGTTATGAGACTGAGACCCAGTATCTCCTCTACGGGATCAAAGTGTCCTTGTGGGAGAAGGAGAACATTGCCTGCCTTGGCTTCCACTTAAGCACCGTGCTCCAGAGCTGGTACATTTCCAACCACAGTGAGGCTGTCGATAAGGGAAGGAAATGCGTTATCCCCTCTGCCCAGAGAAGCGCACCTCAGACCGCTGCTGATGAGCTGGTTGCGAGTCAACTTTTTGCTACTGTAACACCTGAGGTAATCAACTTAACAAAGACATTTTAATTTTGGTTCTAGTCCACGGAGGTTGGCTCCATTGCCTTTGTAGAGGTAGCACAGCATGGTGACAGTATCTGACTAAACCACTTCGTGGTCAGGGAGAAAGAGAGAAGCAGACAGGAGATGAGGTGTCACTGTTCCCTTCAAAGTTTTGTCCCAGTGGCTGGAAGACCATCTACACCCTTCATCTCCCAGGAGCACCAAGCTGGGACCTAAGCCTGTGCCACATGAACTCTGGGGAGACATCTAACATCCAGACTATAAAAGATGCCCTTTGCTGGTAGAATGCATGCTTTCTCCTTAGTCTGAGCACTGTTGACATTTTCACTGGAAGCCCAGGGTCAGAGAGGCCCATCCTGGTAAGGGAATATGCCACTCCTCAGCCAGGCGTGGTTGTACAAGCATGTAATCACAGCACTGTGGGAGGCTGAGGCAGGAAGAGTGCAAGTTCAAGCCCAACCTGGCCAACTTAGTGACTTAGTGAGATGGTGTCTCAAAATTGAAAGTAAAAATGGACTTGGGATTTAGCTTAGTGTTAAGGTCTTGACCTTGATCCTCAGTAACACACACACAAACACACACACACAAACACACACACACACGCGCACACACACGCACGCACACACACAGAAAGCCATTCCTCAAAGACAGCAACATGAAGTTTGCATTGATAAATCTCAGATATTCATTGTTTGTACAAATCTTTGCTCTATAAGTATTTTGGAGCACCTGCTTCATGCCTTGAGTCATGCCTTTTGCTAAGGAACTCTTCAGAGGATAGAAATTTTGTGATTGGCCGTCCTGTGATTTAATGGCATATAAGGTCTCTGTGATCTGAAATGGAGTTATGGGGTTCTTACGAGCTCCAAACCAGAGCAACTGTGGAAAAGAGCATAAGGAGTTTGATTTCCAAATAGCAACGAGAGGTTCCCTAGATCTCAGAGTTAGGCGTGTCCTGGGCTTTGTCACATCTTCAGATGAAGGTTTGCTGGATGTTCTAGCAGAAAATTTATATTCGTGGAAACAGGGTCTTAATTGGACTTGTTCACAGTTGTGTCTTCTTTGTCCAGGGAAATGCCTGAGAAATAGAAGACACTGTATAATACTTGCTAAATGAAAGAGTTTCCAAGAGAGTAAGTGCTTACCTCTTACTTATTTGCAATTATGGTTGAGCAAGTTTTGTGAAGATGAGGGCCTCCATCTGCCAAGCCTATAATTCACAGACAAGTAACATGAAATGTGCCCCTGCATCTTGGCATATATTTCGAGACATGTTTCCCTTGGTTGCTCCTCGGTGCGCCTTTCGAGAGCCTTCTAGAAAGCTGCGAGAAGTCCAGCATCTGCTTATCTTTGAGGGAGTGTACACATTTGCCTTTGTGGTCACTAATGGCTGTTATCTGAAAACTGTCTAGACTGTAGATTCCAACTGGACTAAGGAGAATAGGAATGAAATACTGTTCACTTGGAAGAGGAGGCAGGCACCATGAAATATTCCACTGCTGACCTCCAGGGCTGACTCCCCGTGCAGTCGGTTGGAAGCCCCCAGTGGGGGACTGGGAAATGTCAGGGTCTAAGTGATGTCCGACTGAGAGAAGACTACATACTGCTTGGCTCGCACAAGGAGTTTCTGCAATAAACTTTTCTATTTGGGGGAAGCAAGAATAGGAGAACCTTTAATCTTGCCCTTTGCATGGTATCTGTGATGGGTCAGGGCTACGGCTCCTGACTGCTTGTAAGCATTTGGCAGGGTGGTGGGAGGCACATTCCAGCTCCCTTTTGGACTCGTTTCTAGCTTTTTTTTCTTAATCTCCTTTTATCCCAAAGCTCATCATTCTAATATCCAGCCAAGAATACATTTTTTTTGAAGTTTATGAAACATGTTGCCTCTCAGATTGTCTATTAAAATCTATTTCCTTTCTGTAGGGGACAAGTTGAAATCAACAAAATTGCCTGTAATTTCTTTCCGCTTTGATTCTGCCCTTTGCAAAGGGCACCTCCCATTCTGCAGTTGCAGGAGGCAGTTGCTCCTGATGGGAAAAGGTTGTTAACCCTTGATTTGCTGTTCATTTGAGACAAGGCAGGGCAGTGGCTTCCCTTCCTCACAGCACAGCTTTGCTGTGGGGAGAGCACAGACTGAAGAGAGGTTTGGCCAAATCAGACTCTCTTGCAACTGACCCACAGGGAAATGCAAAATTGTATTTGTTATCTTAGGCCTAGAGGGATTCCCCTGGCTCTATGGGTTATTCTTGAGCTCTTCCTACCTTCAGTGACCTCAGAGCCTTTGTATTACAACAATAGACATTTCTAGGACATAAATGTCCTAGAAATCTCCAGGGAAAAAAGAATTCACTTTCTTCCAAGGCAGCTTCCCTGCCAGACTTTCATAACTGTTAAGACCATAACAGGCATGGAAGAAGCCCTAAGCACGTGGAGCAAGTGATGGAGATGGTTAAGTGGCTGGTGACAACCTTATTAATTGTAAGGAAGGAAGTGACATGTTACACCTGCTGAAGGGAGGTAAGGATGACCAGGGAGAAGTGATAATTGACGGCAGCTGGTAGCCCCAGCCACAAAACAAAAACAAACAAACAAACAAAAATCCCTGAGCCTACGGGTAGTGCATACCACAAATGCAATGCAAGTTGCCCCTGGAAAAGGTCTTCTGGAGCCCAGTTCAGAAACAGCAATCAGCAGCCACAACAGACAATGACATAAACAGGAGCAATAAAAATAAAAAGAGTCAAAGACTGAACTGTTTAGAGTAAAAGAAAGCTCAGAAGAGCACATCAGGGCTTTTGGGGTCACCCTTAAACAGTGCCTAGGAAGCAACTGGCACAAGAGACTGTTGTGGAGAGGAGAGAAAGGCTGCCGACCTCTTGAATGGCTCAGGTGTATTGGAGGTAGCTGCAAGGGAAGAGAGCACCCTGCCCATGGGGGAGGAAACCCAGGAAAGGCGGCAGAGCTTTGCTGAGGGGGCTGGGGCTGAACAGGACACCAAGAGGCCATTGGACTGTCAGGTCCCCATCACTCCTACTCCCAGCACAGAACTCAGAGGATTTGCGGCTTCCCTGTACACACCCTAATACTCATTCAAAAAACCCTCTGAGCACGGCCTTTAAAGTGAGATCCCTCGACATCACAAACATGGGAAGAAGACAGGGCAACAGAACTCCCACAGAGATGCCTGAGACCCCAGAAACTATTATCATGGACCACGATACAGTGGAACTCGTAGGGAAGGAAGTCAGAAAGCAAAGAAACAAATCAAACAATCAGTTTAAACAAGATATTCTCAAAGAAATGCAAGCATTGGTTAGCCAGCTTACAGAGGAACTTACTAATCAAATAGCAGTCGTAATGAAAACAAAGCTCGCTGAACATCTAAAATCCACAAATAAAAAGTTGGCTGAGGTAAATAAGGAAATGCAAAATGTGAAGAAACATTTTGATAGATAGGTGGAAATTTTGAAAAGAAATCTAGCTGAAATTCAGGATATAAAAAATACATGTGAAAGCAGGGGAAGAGAACTTGAATATTGTGAGGACAGAATTTCTGACCTTGAAGACAGGGCTGAGGAAACACGTGCTATAATTAGGCACAACTCCAAAATTAGCAATGAGCAAAGTAGCTGGATACAACAGCTGATGATGCAAAGAGAACCAATCTTAGAATTATGGGTGTGAGAGAAAGAGTAGAAGACAGCACCAAAAGTATAAAGAATTTATTCGCTGAAATAATGCAAAAATTTTTTCTAAACCTAGAAAAAGAAATTAATTTTCAGGTACAAGAAGCTTATAGAACACCAAATAACCTCAACCAGCAATGAGACTCTCCACAACACATCATAATCAAAACTTCAGAAATACAACATAAAGAGAGAATATTAAAAGCAGCAAGACAAAAACAGACATTATTCTACCAAAGCAAACCTATTTGAATTACTTAAGATTTCTCAGTGAAAACTTTACAAAACCTGGAGCAAAATCTTTCAAGCTTTAAAAGACAACAGGTGGTTGTATCCAGCAAAATTATCCCTGAAAATTGAAGGAGTTAGAAATAAAAATTTTCCATGACCAAGAATCCCTCAAGCCCAACATTGCAGAAAATATATGAAGGAATCTTTGAGAGAAGGAGAGAGAGAGAGAGAGAGAGAGAGAGAGAGAGAGAGAGAGAGAGAGAGAGAGAGAGAGAGGCAGCACCAAAAAACCATGGAGTAAAGGAAACATCTAAAGAGAGAATGTAACAAAAAAATGGCATTTGATTCATTTGATTGATATCTTTGTAAAACAGTCCCAGCTGTCTCATAAATTTTGAGAAACTACCCCTATAATTCCTATTTTTAATAGTTTAATGATTTGTAAAACATAACTATATTCAACATGGAGAATTCATATTACATCTTTAAAATATGTATGCATTAGGTTATGGATGGTCATGTAGATAAAATTATAGACTGAATCTGGCAAAATGTTAGTAATTAGTGAAATGTGAGTTAATAATTTATGAAATGTAAAAAAAACTGAAGTAACTAAGCATGTCACTATATCTATTGCTTTTAGTATACTTATGTGATATAGATTTAAGTTCATTTAATGTAGCAATTTGATATAGACTTAATGTAGCAATTCACTTAATATATATTGGATGTAGGTTTATCCTAAGAAAACTGGTTGATGTAATAAACTGAATGTCTTTTGAATGTACAAAATTGAGCTTTCAGTACTTAGCTAAGGAATATGAGATTTAACTTCTCTCTTTTTCTTTCTCACATTTTCTAACCTTATGAATTTCATCATTATAGTTCTTTTCTTATGTGGACTGGTTTATGAAGCCATGTTAAAGAATCTCAACAACAATATAGTGAGATATAGGAAAAAAAGAGAACTTCTGGCAAATTACCCCACTAAAGGACCCAGAGGCGAGGCACTGAGGTATGGCCACTGCAGCCCATTCCGGGGGTGAGAAACTGAGAGAAAGAGTGGTGGTCTGAGTGGTGAAGTGAGTCAGACATAGAATGTTAAACGTACTAAATATCACATGGTTTCTCTGATTTGGGAAACCCAGAATATAGGCATTCTATAGAACTAAATGATAGTGGGATTCCGGTGGGATAGGGAGTATGTGGGAGGGGCAAAATATGGGGAGGGGAAGGGATTGTAATATTGATGTGATATATATATATATATATATATATATCATATATATACACACACAAAAAAAATAGTCAAGTTCATTATAAACATTATGTATTGCATGCATATATATTAAGAAAAATGGTGGAAAAATTAAAAAATAAAGATTTCATAATGCTATATTTTACATTATTTACATAGAAAGAGATGGACTGTTCTCCAATTTTTGTGAAGCCAGAGTGCATTTAATATAAAAGCCTGAACAATAAAAGAAAAAGGAATGCCAGCATGCAGATTCATTCATGAATATAGCTGCAAATACATACAGATTAGTAAATAGAGCACCAGCAATTTATTGGAAGAATAGTGCAGTTTGGACACATGAACCTTACTTCAGGAATCTATGAAAATTTTAGTAACAAGATATTCACAAATTATTCTAATACAATGGCACTATAAAGCTTTTCTTGAAGGGCCAGGAAGTGCACATTGTAGATTTTTAAGCCACCAGGTGTCTGTTGCAGCTATTCTACTGCCCTCCTAAACCCAAAGCTTCCTGAGGCAATAGTAAAGGAAAGGTGTTCCAATACAACTTTATTTTCACAAATATATTGGTCTCAGACTGTGGTGTGTTGACTCGCATTATATTAATAAACTGATGGAGAAAAGCATATGATTATCCAGTCGGCCTGGTTTAGCCTCCTCTGGAAGTATACCCTAAAACAGGATTCCACCCAAATCATTAAGAGCATGATGAGGAAACTCCAGAAGGCACCTTGGGGCAATGTTTGACCACCTGTGTTTACCTCTGCCTGCAGGCTTGCCTGGCTGTTCTCATGGCTGGTGGACAAATCCAGAGTCACACTTGTAGGTTATGGATGGTCATGCAGATAAAATGATAAACTGAACCTGGCAAAATGTTAGTAATTACTGAACTGTGAGTGAATGATTTACGAAATGTAAAAAAAAAGTCCATAACCGGACAAGCGCTGGTATGTGAGGGGAGCACCAGCAGAACACGGGCAGGTACTGCTAGCATTTGCGTAGGTTAGAAATAGAAAAAAAAAAAATACTGAAAACACACTGTTTACTAAAAACACCAGCAAATTTTGTCCTAAATGAAGAAACATTAAAACTATGTAGACAAAAATTCCTGCTATCCCCATCAGTGTTTTCAAGGCCTCAGAAGTTCTAGGAAATAAACTAAGACACACTTCTCAAGGCTTAAATATTCACTGCCTGACCCTTTCGGATTTTCTAGTGCCATTGCGTCGGGTTATTTTGTGAGTATCTTGTTACTACAATTTTCATAACTTTGTGTAGGTATTTGAGGAGAGTTTGAGGCTTTTTGTTGTTTTTTCTGACTATATGATTGTACACCTAGAAAATTCGATGATATAGAACACTACAGCATGCAGGCATTTTGGAATGGTCAAAATGTGTGGCCTTTTTAACACTGAATGGGGCCTGAGAGCTTGTTGTCTAGGAAATGGGGGTTAGTCAGTTATACTGGTCTGCTGTGTATGTGTAGAGATTCTGGATATGTAGGGAATATATATACATATATACATATATATCACAATTTATAAATAACTATATATGCATAAAATATATATAAAAAGATAGATAAAGGACTGTGGGTAGACTGAGTAGTTGAGTAGTGGATGCTCAGGAGTGGGAGGGGCATAGTTTAGTACTGACCTAGTTGGGGGCGTGTGAAAAATACTCCCATGTGAAAAGGCTGAGAAACTGGACGCAGCAATGTCCGTGAAGCCGAGTGCTGACCTGAAGCTGACGAGGGCAGCCGCCACACAGACCCACCCCCTCCAGGCCACCCTTTACATAGGAGAGGCAAAAACCCCATTATATTTTCAGCGTCGAACCCAAACTCCAGGCAAATAAGATGGCTTTAGGAGATTAAATAGAGCACAAAATATGTCAGGTATTTAACTTGGATGTTGGTAAGAAGTTCGGAAGGTGGAGTTGCGCGGCTAAGTCCCGCTTCGTCAGCACAGAACAGATGGCGTGCGGCCTGGAGCTGAGGAAGAGCTTCGAGGTTGGGGGCAGCGGGCCAAGCCCCTGCTTTCTGGCCGGCTTGCTCTCCGTGGCGGCGCCTTTCCGCTTTTCGCATGGAAGATCTCACCTTCCCAGTGACTGGGCTTCCCAGCTGCTGCTCCAGTCCATTTTTTAAATTTTTATTTTGAGGCAGGGTCTCGCTAATCACAAAGGTGCTCCGGCGGGGCTGACACCTGCCGTCCTTCGCTGGGCTCACCTGCAGCCGCGGTCTCGCAGCTATTTCTGGAAGCTGGGCCTTGCCCATGGCCTTTTCTATGGCAGTGGCGGTGGCCATTTTTCAGTGGCTTATGCACAGAGGGGCTCTGGGGAGAGGGAGGCCCACCCTCGCCGATACCTGCTCTCGGGCTATGTGGCCTTGGCGGTGGCGGATGTCTCCGGGATGCTGGTTCGCACCTCCCGGTGACCTGCTCCGAGGCGTTTGGTGAGCACTCAGCAGTGTTCACCACACATCCTCGGTGGGAAACTATCCAGGCACCTCTGCGGACAGGAGCCCACAGGATCCGCCATTTTTGTCACTGTATGTGGTTTTATGCCAGTAGCAGGCGCCTTCTCCTGTCTCTTTTCAACCTTGGGTCTAGCAGCAGAGCACTTCCTCTCCTTTGCCCTCCTGGTTGGGGGTGGGGGTCGTTTCCTATTCCTTCCCACCCACTGGTGATCCTTGGTAACATTTGTCACCCGCTGGCCCTGGTGTCTTCTCCCTGGCGTCTCTGCTCTTGGTCTGCCAGCTGCAGGATGGGAAAGAGAACTTGAGTAGTTTTGCCACCTGGGCTACATGGATATAACTTTGCCCACACGTTTATGTTGTAATTCAAGGAACATTTATTTAAAAGTGAAAGATCGTACAGGAAAGTCCAAGCAATTTCAAGCACAGTCGGAGGAAATGCTTTCTTAACCCAGAAGCTGCAAGAGAAGCAAAAGACAAGACAAATGTACGGTGAACGACAACATAAAGTTTAGCAGCAAAGGAATCACTTGCAAACATGTTGTAGTTGTATATATGAAAGAAAAAGGCTTAATATTTATCTTATATAAAGAATGCTTACAAATTGATGAGAAAAAAACAACTCCATTAACATTTTGGGCAAAGGTCACGAATAAGCCATACGGAGAAGAGCTAGTCCAAACAACCGTGGCCTCATATGAAGATGCCCAGGTCCACTGGCAGTCAGGGAAGTGTAAGTTAAAACACCAGCGAGTTATGTCACTCTGTCAGACGGTAGAAACCTTTACCATTCTAACACCCCTGGCCAGCAGGGATGGGGGGAACATTGCTCTTGCATGCACTGCTGTGTGACATGGCATCGCTTTTTTGGAAAGTGATCTGACAGGTTACGAGTCTTTCTTTCTAACACGTGAAATACTTATCTCCTTAACTCAGCCATCTGGGTCACAGGGACAGATCCCACAGAAACAGGATTGCCAGCGGGAAGGGTGGGCATGAAGACGCAGCTGTGGAGCGGGCATAGGCAGAGAAGGCTGGAGACAAAGGGCTACCCTTTCTGAGAGGACTGTGTACTCACCAGGGAACCATGTGCCGCTGCTGAACCGGTAACCAGGAAGGACTCCTGTCTTTCTCACCCCTTCGGACCAGGAAAGTTCTTAGGTATTTCTTCCCTAGTGGCTCTTCCATGACATCTTTCTACCCACAGCATCTTATACATTGTATGTGTATCTACATTTTATAGATTAAAAAGGCTACACTTTTTTTTTTGTACATACCCTTTAAGTAGCAACTTTCACCCCTAGGGGGCGCTGTTGCTCCCTTTGGGAACATAACACACTATGCCCTTCTACTTGAGCTTTTCACAAGGAGTTTTTTTTTTTTTTTTTTTTTTGGTTTTTTCTCCCCCATTTTATTGATGTGTATACGTGCAAAATTTAAAGTTTACAATAGAGTTGAGCCTTTTATGCACATATGTATCTTGTCAAGGTGACAAGGGCTTTCCCACTCTCCTTTTGTCCCTCCCCCACCCCTACCCTCCCTCCCTCCTCCCTTACCCGATCCCCCTTTCACTTTGTTTTTCGTCTTAAGTTCCATAGGAGTTGTGCTCTGGGACTCTCATATCAGAGAGACCATTCGATGTTTCACCTGCTTCTGACTCACTTCACTAAGCATGATATTCTCAAGTTTCTTTCATTTGCCTGTAAAAGCCTCCACTGTTGTTGGACTTTATTGATGCATAGTATTCCATTCTGTATAAGTACCACAGTTGTTTGTGTATCCACTGGTCTGTTGATGGGTATTTTTGGTGACTTCCATATTTTAGCTATTAGTTGTGCTGCTATGAACATGGGTATACAAGTATCTCTGTTGTGCGTTGTTTTGACCTCTTTTGGATATATTGCCAGGAGAGTGTCGCTGGATGGAAGGGGACATTTATTTCTAGTCTTTTGAGAGCTCTCCATACTGCTTTCCAAAGGGGTTGTACCAATTTACATTCCCACCAGCAGTGCAGGAGGGTTCCTTTCTCCCCGCAGCCAGGCAGCCATGCCAGCACTGATTACTACTTGACTTGTTGATATAGGGCATTCTCACCGGGGTGAGATGGTAAAGAAAACTATTAACATTGTAAAAAGAGAACCAACAGAGTAGGAAAAAATATTTACCACCAACAACTCAGATAAGAAGCTTATAACTAGAATATACAGGGAGCTGGAGAAAAGTAAGCCTACCAAAATAAAGGTTCCTATTGAAAAGTGGGCAAATGAAATGAAGAGACAGTTCACTCATGAAGAAATGCAAAAGGCCAATAGATACATGAAAAGATGTTCAACATCTCCAAGAGAAATGCAAATCACAAGGCGTTTTTAAGTGAAAAAAAGGAAGAAGCAGAAAAGTGATACGATTCTGATCGCAAAACAAAGCCCGGGAATGCTCTTAGATGTGTGACCTGAGAGGGGCTGGAAGGGGAAGGGACAATTGTTGAGTGTTTCTTCTTATTCTTTTTAAATGCTGTTGGCAAGTCAAGGGGTAAAAGCAAAATAATAATAATAATAATAACCTCAATGTAGAAAGCAGAACATAGTGGTGACTTATTTCTCTCTTCAGAGGTTTGCACTCTTGAAGTCTATATTGTTCCTTTGTTATAATTTTATCTTATGCATATTATATATATATTCTAAGTTACATATTATTTATTTTGCCTGATTTTGGAAATGTGTATATATATATATATTTAAATAATATACACATGTCCTAAACTCAGTTACATTTCTGAGATTCTTCAATATTAATGTTATATTTCACTAATTTTCACTGCTGCCTAATATGCAATTCTGTGATTTCACCACTTTGACACACACTCAACCCTAATTTTTTGCTTTGATGAATAACAGTGCCGTGAATATTGTCGTCTGTGTTTCTTGTTTCTTATTTTATATGGTGCATATGTACTCCTGTTTCTCCAGAGTGTGTGTCCTGCATGGCACAATGAGTCATAGGATATACGCATCTTCAGCTAATTTAGGTAATTAAAAATTATTGTCTAGGGACTGGAGGAAAGGCTCAGCAGTGAGAGCGTTTGTCTAGCAAGTGCTATGCAAGCACTAAGTACCGGAGTTCAATTCCCCAGTACCGTATAAACTAGGCTTGGTGGTGCAGTTCTGTAATCCCAGCACTAGGGAGGATGAGGCAGGTAGATTGTCCTGTGTCCAAGGACAGGGACTACATAGTGAGAGTTCAGAACCAGCCTGGACTACAGAGTGACACCTTGCTTCAAAAAACAAAACAAAAAAGACCCTATTTTCTAGAATTGGTTAAATCAATTCATACTCCCTATTGCTATTGTAACAAATTTAACAAATTACTCCAAACTTAGTTGTTTAAAACAGATCAAATGTATTGTCTTCTAGTTCAGAAGTGTACAATAAGTCTCTGAGGGTTAATGTCAGGATGTTGGCAGGGCCCATTCCTTTTGCAGCCTCTGAGGGAAGAATCAGATTTCCTCAGCTTTCAATGACTGCCTAAATGCCTTGAAGGTCATCGCACCAGGACCTGCTTCCGTCGCCATATTGCCACGTTGCCTTGTCTTCTGGGGTTGTGTGTCTCTTTGGCACTCTGCTGTAGTTGGGATGTAGAATATCTCCCAAGGGCTGATGCGTTGCAGGCGAGGCCAGCAGCACTACTGGCAAGGGCTGGAACCATTGGGTGGTAGGACTTAACGGGAGGAAGGTAGGTCCTTGAGGGGAGTGGCTCTAATACAGATAATGGAACCTTGGCCTCTCTTCAGTCTCATTTTGCTCACTGGCTGACGTAAGGTGAGCCGCTGTCCCACATGGCTCCAAAGCAGTGAGCCACCTGACTAGGGACTGAGGCCTCTGCAGCCATGAGCAAAAGAACCTTTTCTTCACCATAAAATTATTTATCTGAGAATTCTGTCACAGTGACAGAAAGCTGACCAATTCACTCCCTCTTCTGAGGACATTTGTGGTGGTATCTTTGGGCCCATCTAGATATTCCAGAATTATCACCCCATCTCAAAATCCTTAATTCAATCATATCTGTGTACGAAGTCCCTTCTGCCATGTGAGGTGACATACTCCCCGTGTCTGAGGATCCCCATGGAGACCTCTGGGGGCCATTATGCAGCATTCTGATCTAACACTTGATACCGTCAGACTGTCCAGTTTTTTCAAGCTGGTGGCTATGGAATTACATATAATTTATATCTCTACAGTCATTGACACGTATAGGTCATTACATTTCCTACCACTGGAAATGCAATGATTGTTTTTCCCACATATGTATTGGGGGCATTTTTGCCCTTTAAAAATTAATTTGTACAGGTTACTTATGAATCCTGGACCAATCTTAGTTGATTTTATTTTACATGTGACAGGAACACTCCTTGAGTTATTGTCACATCACTTTTTTCACATCTTTTGCTGACCAGCATTTCATTTTAATGTAGTAAAATGGGTCTTTTGCACATTTTAAAAATGCCTCTTCATTTTGAAAAAAAGTTCTTGAATTTCCTTGACTTTATTTTTTGATTGACATATAACAATATCAGAAATTATACATTTTAATGGGTAGTGTGTGATGTTTTGATCCATGTGTGTATTATGGGATATTTAAATGAGGTTAAATATATATTTTCCTTCAAATATAGATCACCTTTTTTGATGAAAGTAGTGTAAAATATTTTGACATGAAAATTTCTGTCACTTGAAAGTCATATTTTCTTGTAATTTGTTCATCAGTTTTTTTAGGGTCTTATGACAAATTGTATGTAGAAAAAAATTATAATGAAAATTCATATGCCTATTATCAAGATTTTATAAGCATTTTAGTACACTTGCTTTAATATTCATCTTGTGACTCTCAACCCATTTTTACAGTAAAAGGAAGACACCAGTATATTTCCCCCATCTACAACAACACACGCCTTATTATCCTAAGGTCAAAATTCATTTATATTTTTCTTTAACTTAAACTTAAATACAATGAAATGTGCAAACCTTGAGTGTTCATTTTGACAAATGTACCCTTATCAGGTGTGATCAAAATGTATGGTGACTGTGTAAAGTTTAAAAAATTATTACAGTGAAAGACACATCACCATTAGTTCCCCTCAGCATACTTCCTCTTGCTTCAGACATACCGGAGTACTTCCAGAACTGCTTCAGAAAGCGTCGGGAACCAGGGGTAAGTATGCTCAAAGTGAGGGAGAGTCTTTGAGGGAGACCAAAGACAGTGTCTTTTGCTGTAACAAAGCTTTCAAATTTCAGCCCTCTTTGAATTTTCAATCACACGTCTTAGGTAGTGCAAGCCCATTAACAGGAAGAGTTCTTGCTGGCCTCCTCCCTCTCTGCGCAGGACTCCCGGTGGGGCCGCGAGGGAGGTAGGAAGTGAGGGCGGTGCGCATAAGAGAGAGGGGAGCTCATTATTCATTGTGCTCTTCTCTGGTCCTTTCCTGAGGCTGCCTTTCGGGGTGACAGCTGCAGTGATGCTCTTTCTGGCAGGCCAGGTTTGCCTGCTGGAGCTCATACACATGCGTGAAGACTTCTTTTAGTTAGCAGTAGCTGTGACGTTCATCTGTACTGTTGCATGTGTCAGCTGTTTTTTTTTTAATGTTGGCTAATTTTATATGGCCTGAATAGTTCAGTTTGTTTATCATTCTCCTAATGGATACTGAGCCAGTGGCAGCTTTGGCTGTTGTTATGGTTTGCATCTGGAATGTCCCCAAAGCCTCGTGTGTTTGGAAGGTGACTCAGTCATGGGAGTTAACCCATTGATTTCCTGTGCTGCTAAGGGCCTGTCAGGAGGGTGGGTCAGTGGGCCATGACCTGGAGGGATGTAGCTCCCTCGCTGGCTCCGCCTCTCGCTGCCTGCTTGCTGTCTTGCCAGGAAGGCCTCCACCATGCCTTTCTACCACAGTCGGCCACCCAGAGGTGCACTGAGACCTTCTGAAACTGTGAGCTAAAATCAGCCTCTCCCTTTTCTTAGGTTGTGGGTGTCGGCTATTGTGTCCCAGCAACGAGAAAGTCAGTAGGACAACTATGAAAAACAAAGTTGCTGTGATGTATGAGTATTTGCCTAAACATGTTTTCTCATTGCTGAGTCATAATATAGACATATATTTAGGTTATAAAAGCTCACCAGGCATTTCTGCCACTTTACATTCCTATCATGCTAGTAAGAATTTCAGCTGTCCTTCATACTCTCCAATATTTGCAGTTGGCAGTCTCTGATTTTAGCTACTTGACTTAGCATGTATGGTTATATTGTTGTACATTTAACTTGTTTTCCCTTTCTGATTGATGATGTGTGCGTATTTATGAGCTCACATTTATGTGCTTGTATTTATATATATTTACATATGATTCAAAATATCCATTCAAATAGTGTACTCATATTATAACCTGGGAAGTTCATCATTAATTGAGTTATAGGAGTTCTTTAGGTATTTTGGAAATCAGCCCTTTGCTGAATATTTGTTTTGTGAATGCTTTTTCCCATTCAGTGTCTCGACTATCTTTTTAACTGTATATTTTTAACCATATGTTTTAAATGCTGATAAAGTCAACTTATTAATATTTTATTTTATGATTATGACTTTCCATGTCAACTCAAAGAAACGTTTGCCTCTTCCCTTCTCTTGAAGAGAATTGTTATTTTTTATTGTTTCCATAAAAAAAATTTGTGGTTAATAATTAGGCTTTAAGAAGTTTAATATTGAACTTTATGGTTTAATATTTACATCTCGTGTATTTGATAGGAACTGAGATTTAACTGTTTTTGCCATATCAGATAACTGATCTTATCTAGTTTTGCATGTACCCACCTGTGTGTGTGTGTGTGCATGCTTGAGCTCCATGCAGTCCCAATGCAACCTGTGTCCACGATTACAGCTAAGACCCTCCTACTGCCCATTTATAACCACAGCCACCTCCCAGACTTCATCCACCTCCCTTATCTCTGGGCAGGGCTTAATCTTGATTGTCAATTTAATTGGCCAGAGATACTTAAGAGATTAGTAAAGCACTCTTCTGGATGTGTTTGGTGGTCCAGTGAGGTGTGGCTGTGGAGACCCTATCTGGTCTCTGGTTGCGCTCTCTTTGGCTTTTCTTCTGTGTTCTGCTTCCTGGTTGCTGTGGTTTGAGCAGCTGTTCCCCATCAAGCCCCTCCATCATGATGTGTCTGCTCTGGAGCCAGCTGAACATGGATCAAAATCTCTGAAACTATGAACCAAAATGTACCTTTGTCCTTTGAGTTATGTATTTCAGGTATTTTTGCCTCCCAATAGGAAAGCTGACAATACATCAGTGGCAAACATTAATCTACTTCCTACTTCCATGTTTTGGTCATTTCAAGGATGTAATATAAACAGGATCGTATAGTACGTAACGTTTTGATTTTTTTTCTCAGCATGATTCTCTAGTTTGTTCCTCATTCATCACTGAGTAGCACTCTGCAGTATGGAGATAGCACGGTTCATATAACCATTCGTACAAAAGGACATTTGTTTCTGGTTTTTAGCTATTACAGATAAAGCTGCTATGAAGTTTTGTCTGAAAATAAGTTTTCATTTCTCTGAGCTAGATGTCTATTATTTTTAGAAGCTTACCAACTTGTAATATTTGCAGCTTTGACTTTTTTGCTTAACAAATATTTACTATTTTCTATATGCCAGCTATTTTTCTAGGAAAAAATATAAAAGTGAACAAAGCTTCTGCCCTCTCGAAGCTTCCAACGAATGGCAAGTCAAATACAACCATTTGTATAACTATTATATATAGTAATATAACTACTAAAAGTGTGCTACATATTTTTGCTACATTCCTTTTTGATAATTACATTTTATTGGCCTCACAAACAATTTACCAAAAATATGCTGCGTATTTTTACTAGATTTCTTTTTTGATAATTGCCTTTTATTAGATTCACAAGTAATTTATGAATTTGGTCTGGTGTTCAAAAAACTATCATAGTCCTTTATTTCTTTGGCTCCCTCCTCAGGCTAGCAGCAGTCTCTACTATATTTCTTTTTCACTGATCTGGTCAGGTAAACTCCAGGACTCTAAAACCACATTGTTTGGGTCACTTCTGGCTCATATGTCTTCCCTAAGCAGAACTTGGCAGAACTTTGTTATTTAATAACAAAGAAATTATGAGAGCAACTTGGGGTGTGGGGGATGTTGTAAGGAGTTGAATGGAGAGAAACTTCCTATTTTTCAAGGGATGTTTTGGGACCAAATGTTTCTGTACCTCTGTACCTTTTGGCTCGCTCAACCCTGGCTTTGCAATATTATTTTGACAAAACCCCGCAGTTAGTGATGTTCTGGGGGAGAACAGTATAGATGTGTTGCTAATGTTTCTAGGTAGAAGCAAATGGCTCTTCATTTTTCTTGTTGCCAGGGTTTAAAGATTGCATTTGCTAAATCAAGGCTCAGAGGCTGTGTTAATTTGTTCCAGGAAAAATATTCCAAAAATATTTTTAATTTTCCACTACTTGATTAAATTTACAGCTCTGTGTCGGTCGTGATTCACCTGATTTCATCAGGGCCACATAGATTAGTTAAGGGGACATGGTAATGAGTACCTCCTTGCAGCTGTAACTCTCTGATGGTGTTATCAGTCTCTGCAGTTCCTCCTGATGCAACTATTTGGAAATCCAATGGGTCTTTCCTACAAGATGGTGGCCTCTCACTGAACAGGAGAAGGAATATGAGAATTTTTGCTAGTTTGAAGAAACTGCATTTATGCGCTCAGTGGTCCTGGGACCAACTGTGGTTCCCTGTGAGGTGTCTGGGGTGAGGAGTTCTTTATTGCCTGGTCTGCACATGCCCCCATTCGAAATCAGGCCACAGCAGTATCTTCAGTTCCTTGGTGTCAGTGCTGACTGAAACCTTACACTCCACAGCTCTCTAAAGATTCAGTTATTCCATTTTCTTCAATACCCAGATACTCTGACGAGTGGCCACAGATCTTTGGCTACTGCCCAAGGTACCAGAGTACCATGCTGTCTGTGCCAGTTGAATGGCTTAGACATATAAACTTGTATGGGATTAAATCATTAAACCATGGCTCTGTGTTGTCTGCTGAGTATTTCCTGGCCACATAATTCAAGTAACATTCAAGTTTCCCAGTCGTATTTCTTGCTTCAGAAATTCCATGGTCTACTTGCTATTGCCATCGATTTCTCCCAGTCAAGGTACCTAGCTGCTAGCTGGCCCTGCCATATGGAATCCTACCTTCTCTGTTTAGACCAGGGACCTCAGTTCTGTGGTGACATCAGCCGCTATAGATCCAGGTATACAAGAGCTGTTGCTCTCTCACCACTGATTATTTTAAAACTAGTAATATGTGATTTAATTGAAAGATCTCTTGCCTAGTGGCTTAGTTACTTTTTCATTGCTGTAACTCAATACCTGACATCCACAAATTAGGGGAGGAAGTAATGGGGCCCTTTTTTGGCACCAAGACCCCACTGTTTTCATAACTGGACAACTAATTTGAACTCAGGGACCCTTTAAGTATGAGATTCCTTATCCTTTGTAGCCTTGCTAGCTCATCAATGACAGCCTGGGCTAGTGACGTGCCCTGCAACTGCAAGAGACAGGGGTATTTTTGAAAACATGAGTGAGCAGTCTGACATTCACAGCAGGCCTTGAGTTGGTTTTTGGCTAACTGTTAGTGTCACATATTTGCAAAACCACTTTTCACATCCAGCCCTAACCCCAAGCCATTATGATAACCATTGCCCCAGATCTTATACAAGCTGTTGCTTCTACATCAGCAGATGCATCGCTTTCATCTGCCTCATTTCCACCCACCAGAGGTAGAAGTGTTAGGAACTGTGGTGTTTCTGCATGCCAGGGGTTATCCACTGCAGGCTTGGCACAGACTGTCTTGGTCTAAGTCCTTCCCATCCAGAAGGCAGAACAAAGGGACTGTGTGCTGGCTGTTTGTTGGGGGAGGTAGTATCTTGAAAGAGGACAGAAGTGGGGGGTTGGGGGTCTTGGAGGAGAACAGAAGTGGGGGCCAGTCTTAGAAGAGTCATCTGGAGAGAGGGAAACTGAATTCTGGAGCACATTGCCAAGCTGTTCCTTTGTGAACACGGTTGGTGGGACACTATGAGGGGCTCTGTAGAAGTAGCCGGGGGATTATCCCACAAGGGCGACATTCAGCATTCCCTGTTCCCCAACCTCCACTCAAGTCAAGGATTGCTTATCACCTTTGATATTCTAGGTTTACTCATGTCCAAATACCTAGTGGGTTTCTGCAGGCATCCCATGCGTGGTTCAAAGAAGTGGGGACAGGTAGCAAGAGTAAGACTTTCAGCTGAGCTAAGAGCTACTGGGTTGTCATATGTTTGAGGCTGGTAGACAGAGCAAAATTTGAGGATAAGGGTGTCGAAAAGGGTGTGAGTATTCAAGAAGTACTCTTTTATTCTCTCAATTCCTCTTTCCTAATTCTTTTTAACATATAAGATAATGTGTTGGTTGGTTATTTTCACAGGTCTTCTTTAATGCCTGCACTTTCTACCACAAGATGTACAATGGCTGCTGTAGGTTACAATGGTTAGCGTTCAGTAGTAATAAAATCTGTGACTGAAATGCACAAAGAGCAGTGGCTTACAGACATGATTGGGCAGATTGGGGCTGGATTTTGATGGTGTTTTCACATATCCTGTGCAAATGAGAAAAATAAGGGCAATGAAACAAGTTACTTATAAAAAATGGGCGATTTAAAAATATTTGTACCGATTTGACATTTAAATTTTAAACTATTTTGGTATAGACATCTCTTTTCAGAAGAATCCATGTAGCCAGGCCTACGATTCCAGAACTCTAGAAGGCTGAGGCAGGAGGATCGCAAGTTTGAACACAGCTCGGGCAGCTTAGCAATTTAGTGAGATCCCATCTTAAAAGCAAAACTAAAAACTGGGCTGAAGATATAGCTCAGTGTGAAGGTCACACTAGAGGAAAAAAGAAGAGGAGGAAGAGAAGGAAGATGAGAAGAGAAAGGGAGGAGGAGGAAGAAACAATATAGCACATACATGGTGAGCACTATCTGATTGTTTAACCTGCTAATGTGGCTGCTCTGCACAGAATGACACATTGACCTTTGACTCACAACAGAAACATCCAAAGACTTCCTACCTGAGGACCTTTGATATATTACCAAAACCCAAACCCAATAGCGTGGAAATATACATTGAAGTAGTTGTAGGCTGCTGCTGCTGCTGCTGTTTCTTCTTCTTCTTCTTCTTCTTCTAGCTGATAGTTTACAAAGTTGGAAATTCCAAGTACATCTTTTGTTTTCATTTATTTTCAAAAAATGTATGTGTCTATGAATGTGTTAATGAACTTTTCATCAACAAAATACCAATGATAGTCGACTTAAGAGGAGGAAAAGTTTATTTTAGTTTATAGTTTTGGAGATTGCAGCCCAAGGCTGTGTGCTCATTGTCTTTGGTACATCATGGTAGGAAAGCATGGCAGAGCAGGCCAGGAAGCAAAGGGAGACAGACAGGAAGAAGATAGAGACCAGTGTCCCCCCCCCCCCCCCCCAAGGATCTACCTTCCTTCCATCGCACTCTACCTCTTAAAGGTTCCACCACCACTATATCACTATAGGGTAGTGAGCAAGCCTTTAACGCACGGGCCCTTGGGCAACACTGAAGATTCCAACCGTAGCAATGAAATCCCTAATTTTGACAACCTCTACTCTAGAGCATGAGATCCCATCAGACAGCAGGCTTAGTTGGTGTTCTCAGGAACAGGGAAACCTGGATAATCAGGATTGGACTTATGGGCCGTTTGGAGACTATCAAAGCCAGAGACAATCCTCTATTCTGTTTCCTAGGTGAGTGACTATGATATAGCAAGAGACTGAGACGGTTTAGGGAAATTACTGCCCACATTTCCGCACCAGCTGGCTTAGGAAATACCAGAGGTCCTCTGGAAGGAAGTCTTGGTGATGTCCAAGTTTGTGAGTCAAAGGCCAGTGTGCTGCTCTGTGAACAACAGCCACGTTACCAAGTTAAGCAATCATATAATTCTCACACATGTGTGGCCCTCCCCCCAAAACACCTAGTATTCCCTACGAATTTGAAAAATTACATATAAGTTTAAAGAACCTGAAAGAAAAGGAGATTGATTTTGGAATCAAGACGGCAGGAGAACCAGGGCTCCACCAATGCCCACTACTGCTTTCACTTTGCTTTGGTTGCCTTTTATTTTTTTTTATTTTTCACATCAGGAATAGAATCCAGGGATGCTTTACGGCTGAGCTATATACATCTAGACCTTTTTATTTTGAGACAGCATCAGGCTGGCTTTGAACTTGTGACTCTTCTGCCTCTACCTCCCGAGTAGCTGAGATTAGAGGATACACCACTGTGCTTAGCCCTATTACATTTTTTAAAACCATGATTTCTGAGAATTTTCCGACAATTTGCTGTAGAAGCAAAATGGAAAATTTGAGAAGATGAAAATGTAAGTAATTCTGGAAAAAATGCCTTTCCTATATTTCTGAAGTAACTTTGTTAGTTTAGCTGCTTTCTTTTTCTTTCATTTTTTTTTTCCATGAGGGGGATTCAACCCATGCTAGCCAAACATTCTACCACAGAGTCATACCCTCAGCTCTACTTTCTCAGTTTCAATATAAAAATGTATTATGTATAATTTGTTTTGCTCAGAATTACCACAGATTTACTCTGTTCACTGCAAAATTGCAGTTTAGTCAGAAGGCATGAAGTTTAGATTGAATCATTTGAAAATGTTTCACATTTTTGTTACCAACGGAATCATAGTTTCCTAAGTTTAAAATAAGCTTGCTTTCTTATATATATTTTTATTCGTTTAAGAAATGTGGACAGATTTATCTTTCTTTGGCCTTTAAAAGATTTTCTCAAGACTATTAGAACAGTTATGCTTTAGGGGACTTAGCAGTTCTTACAATATCAAGTAGAATTGGAAAAATTTATATTCAGAAAGATGAAAGAAAAAAGAACATCTCTTTTGTAATTCTCTCCTCTGTATCATTTAATTCAATGTTTGACAAGTTTTGCTAACATGTTGTCTTGTCGTCCTTGTGGAGGGTTCCCACCAGTGGTCTCTTCCCTGAAGCTTAGTTTTCCTACTACCCATAAGCTTCCAAAAACAGATGGGTCCAACTTTTCAATCTTTTCAGTCTAAATTGCTTGTCTTTATTTCTGAACCATCTGTGAGAACTGAAAGCACACATGAGCTTACTTCACACGTGCGGGTGTTGGAAAACATGAGGCAGATGAGGCGATGGTAAGAAAGGTGGAAGATTCTGGGAAAAACAAGGGCTACCTACTTCCTCTCGGGTCACTGACACAGGAATCTGTCAACTGCGAAGACAGAAATTTCTTCTCAAACATCAAATACTTGGTTTCCAATCTAGTTATCATAGCATTTTTATAATATAAATATTTCTTGACCCAGCAAAAGAAGTCACCATCTAATAAAACTATTCACTTTACTAACCCAATTGTCTTCTCTATAATTACAAATGAAGCTACATTTTGGACTCTATGGGCAGAAACACATCTTTTATTGAAGTGCTTAAGAACTGCAGTAAGCAGGCTGGGGCATAGCACAGCAGTTAGAGTGCTTGTCTAATAAGAGAAAGGCCTTGGGTTTGATTCTCCAGCACCATGTAACAGGCATGGTGGTGCTTGCCTACCTATAATCTTAGCACTCAGGAGCCTGAGGCAGAAGGATTACCTGAGTTCAAGCTAGTCTGGGCTACTTAGTGAGTTAAAAAAAGAACTCTTCAGAAGAGAAACTGAGAAACTACAGATGCTTTGTAAAGACAGTAATTTTTTGTGGAGATTTTCTGGGAAAGTTCTTTAAAAGTCTTCCTCCTTTGTCATTTACCAAAGTGACCAAAGTGACTTCAAAGTAGGGGACAGTGCTCAGTAGCCACAACCCTGGAGAAATTCCCACCTGACTGAGGAAAGGTGGGACAAGATGAAGAAGACACAGGGACAGATTCACAATTCATTCCGAGGGCAGGCATGAGATGTTTGCAGGGCAGAAAACAGGGATCCTGGCTAAGTCCACACAGGAGGCAGAGGGGAAAGACAGTGCAGGCTACAAGGCCAGCAATCTCCTCACTTAGGGCCTTTCTGGTCTCTGTGGATCAATGGCTTTGGAACCAGTCATGCCTAGAGAAGCAAAGATGTGTTCAGCCACACCCAATAGCACATCAGAAAGTAACGTAAGGAGAATAACTAGGACCATTCAAGGGTAGAAACTGATCTATTGAGAATCAATAGTGAGAAACCCATCCCTCTGAGCTCTCTGGATGTCCCCACATTCTCTTCATTCTAGACCTTTGCATATACCGGGATACTCATGGGTCCCGTCTCCACACCTGTCTTGGCCTGGCTGGTCAATTTTCATCTCACAGTTGTCACCTTCAGGGCCACTTTCTGCAAGGGCACTTCATTTCAAATTCCTGCCTCATCTGCGCCGCGCTGCACCCTGCTGTCCTGCACATGAGGGGGGCACCAGGGCCTAGATCTAACCAAGTACACTTGACATGCTGGTTATCTTGTAACAGATCACCCCTAAATGTTTGTTTTGTTGAATGGGTGGATAAAAGGAAATTAAAATTTCTCTACCAGTTTTTTTCTTCTTCATACCCCCCAACTCCAGGGGAAAATATTGGCTACTTCTGCCTTTCTTACACATGCCTTTCATTACTTCCCACTTTAACATCCTGTACTTACACTGCTATTTTGAAACGCCTGCTGGCTCCACTCTCTGTAATCTTCTATTTATCACATTATCATAGAACATGCTTTATGAAATAATTATGATTTAGTATATTTTTGCATGGAGCATCTTGTAAAGGGTCATATGTGTTAGATTTCTGTCACTGTGATAAATACTTGAAACAGTCAGCTTATGAAGAGAAAATGTTTATATTGGCTTACAGTTTTAGAGGTCTCAGTTCACAATTGATTGGCTCATTGATGTGGGCCAGAGGGGCACATCATGGCAGGAACACACAGCAGAGCAAAGCTGTTTACCTCAGGGCTATGAAGAAAGAAAGAAAGAAAGAAAGAAAGAAAGAAAGAAAGAAAGAAAGAAAAAAAGAAAAAAATAGGGAAAGGAAGGAAGGAAGAAAGGAAGGAAGGAAGAAAGGAAGGAAGGAAGAAAGGAAGGAAGGAAGAAAGGAAGAAAGGAAGGAAGGAAGGAAGGAAGGAAGGAAGGAAGGATGAGGAACAGGCCAGGTCCCGCTGTCCCCACAGAGGACACACCTTAGCAACCTGAAGCCCCCAACTAGGCCTTATCCCTAACGTCCACACAACCTCCCACTAGGGCCATGATGGGTGTCTCTAATGTCGCTCTGAGACATTGGAGAACATTTAATACCCAAACCTCAGTATTACCCTATGGCATTCTCGAGTTCCACTGAATTCTTTTAAACAGCCTCTGGTTCTGAGAGTATGTATTATGAGAAACACATTCTGAGTGACTTCAGCCAAACCTAGATTCTGAGGGTGAATTTGAGTAGGGAGTAGACTGTAAAGCTTTCAAAAACTCATAGGGAGACAAGAAAAAAAAAAGGTTGGGAGGGTATATAGTATCATCTGGGACTACAAGATCTCAATACAGGAAATAGTAAATATTTTATTTGAAACACTAGAATTATATACATGTGTTTGAAAGAATATAGAATAGAGGAGTTAGCACTAAGTAAGAAACAGTTACCAGTTGCTAGTAGAACCTTCATATTATCAAGGTAAGTAAATAGCAGCTTCCTAGAAATATGGAACAATGATCTAAAGCAACATCTGACTATCCATATGTAATATGCAGTGAAATTAGCTGCAGTCATCATCGCATCAATATTTTGAAGTCACCTAGTGAATTCTTATTATAATTAATTAAAAGGAAAAACCCAACTATATTGTTATTGAGAGAAAATATGAAGGTAGCAGCCAAGATAAAAGAAGACTGAGCAAATGCAACGAACGCAAACAAAAAGAACGCAGCTGAAGCCGTCCTAACATCAAACAGTATTTAAGATTAAGGTCCTAAATAGAAAAAGGAAAGGCACTCTGTAATGATGAAATCCACAGCTGCTGAAAACAGATTGTCCTAAAATTATGTGCCTGAAAACACACTACTTCTGTTGTAGTAAATCTATGGTAAAATAAAAGAACTTGCTAAAAAATAAAATTTTGGTGACAGAACCAACTACTTTTCTTTGGACTTGTGCCTTGCAAAGACCATGGAGCCACATCACTAGTGCCACATGCCGCATATACAGTGTTGCCTTATGGTGGAAACTTACAGACACATGCACAAGCATGCCATGGTGTGCTGCTCTGAAACTCCCCCGCCACCGAGTCCCAGTGCCCTGGGATCACCACGGCTAGAGTGCCACCCTGAACACTCCAGGAAGGATGAGCTCTCTCCCACGTCCCATTGCATGCCCTTGGGCCACCCCTTGCACCCCCTCCCCTCGAACCTGTTTTTCCTAAGTGACTAGAAATGTGCCACATGATCACCTGGATCAGAGATAGATCCATGCTAGGGCGTGTGCAGGGCCGGTTCTAGAAACAGCTTCTCACAGATTGCCATATCTAGCTGGGTCGGGTCTACACAGTGCATTGTCAGAATTAGAACATATAGAAGCTGAATAATATCAATAACCCGATGCACTCACTATAATCTAAAATCCTTTATTATCCTCTACATTATTCTTTTTTCACACCATTTTATTAATACATAAGTAAAGAAATAAATATATACATATGCAATACATAATGTTTACAATGAACCTGAATTTTGTGCATATATATATATCACATCAATATTACGATCCCTTCCCTTCCCCATTTTTGGCTTTTCCAAACCCTCCCAGTACTCCCCAACTCCCATTGTCACACTCATTTGGTTCTATAGAATGCCTGTGTTCTGGGTTTCCCAAAGCAGAGAAACTGTGCGATATTTAACATATCTAATCTTCTGCATCTGACTCATTTTATTAGTCAAATCACCACTTATTAGCTCAGTTTCCCACCCACCCCTAGAATGGGCTGCAGTGGCCACATCTTGATACTTCTTTTCTGGGTCCAGCAGACTCTTTATTGTGGAGATTTGCCAGAAGTTCTTTTTTTTTCTGTATCTTACTATATCTTTGTTGAGATTCTTTAACATGTCCTCACCCACCAGACCACATATGAAAAGAACTATAACAGTGAAATTCATATGGCTAAAAATATGAGAAAGAAAAAGAGAATTTAAATTTCATATTCTTTAGCTGAGTACTGAATGGTAAATTATTGTACATTCAAAAGACACACTACATTAAACAACTTTAACTCTATATCTAATTGCTACAATAAGTGAGTTTAATTCCATATCACGTAAGTATATTACACGTAAAGCAATAGAATGGCATGCTTCTGTATTTCAGATTTAACTTTCATAAATTATTTACTCACATTTCACTGATTATTAACATTTTGCCAGATTTGCTTTATCATTTTACCTATCTATCCATCCCTAACCTCATGAATACATATTTTTAAAGATTTTATACCAATTCCCTACTTTGAATATATTTATTATGTTTTGCAAACTGATATACAGTTATGGAGGAAGATTCACAGATTTTTATGAGACAGTAGGTACTGTTTTGGAAGGATACCAATCGAATGATTCAAACACTAATCTATTTTTTGTTACACTTCCTCTTTAGATGTTTCTTTCCTCCATGTTTTTTGGTGCTGCTTATCTCTCTGCTTCTCTCAAAGATACCTTCAAATATTTTCTGCAATGCTGAGCTAGTGGTCACAAATTTCTTTAGTGATCCTTGGTCACAAAAAATTTTTATTTCTTCAATTTTCAGGGATGATTTTGCTGAATACAACAACCTGGGTTGACATTTGCTGTCTTTTAAAGCCTGAAAGATTTTGCTCTAGGATCTCCTGGCCTTTAAAGTTTTCACTGAGAAATCTACAGTTATTTAAATGGATTTGCCTTGGTAGAATAATATCTGTTTTTCTCTTGCCACTTTTAATATTCTCTCTTTATGTTGTATTCCTGAGATTTTGATTATGATATGTCATGGCAAGTTTCATTGCTAGTTGAGTTTATTTGGTGTTCTATAAGTTTCTTGTACCTGAAAATTAATTTCTTTTTTCTAGTTTGGAAAAAATCTTCGCAATTTTTCAGTGAGTAAATTCATTTCTTCAATCGTGTCTTCTGCTCTTTCTCCCACACGCATAATTCTGAGATTGGTTCTCTTTGAAGCATCCATCAATTGTTGTATCCAGCTACTTTGCTCATTTCTAATTTTGGAGTTTTGCCTATTTATGGCATTTGTTTCCACATCCCTTCATGGTCTGAAATTTGGTTCTCACAATATTTGACTCATCTTCCCCTGCTTTCACATATATTTTTCATATTCTGAATTTCAGGTAGATCTTTTTCAGAATATCCACTTCTCTATCAAAATGTTCCTTAAAATCTTGCATTTCCTTATTTACTTCAGCCAACTTTTTATTTGTGGATTCTATATGCTCAGTGAGCTTCGTCTCCATTAGGACCACTATTTGATTATTAAGTTCCTCTTTAAGCCCAATGCGATCAATGCTTGCATTTCTTTCAGAATACCTTGTTTGAACTGGTTGTTTGACTTATTTATTTGCTTTTTTGACTTCTTTCCCTGTGAGTTGCTCTATTTCACGGCCCATGCCATCAGTGTCTGTGGTCTCAGGTATTTCTGTGGGTGTCCTGTTGTCCTGTCTTCTTTCCATGTTCCTGTTGTTGAGGGACTTCACTTTAAAGGCTTAGCTGAGAGATTTCTTTGAATGGCTGTGACTGTGTGTGTGTGTGTTGGGGACGGGGGTCTGTAATTCCTCTGAATTATTTTGCTGGGAGTAGGCAATGAGGGAGGACCTAACGACCCAATGGCTCTGAGGTGTCTTTTACACCCCCAGCCCCCTTAGCAGAATTCTACCTGTCCTGGCTTCCCTCTTCTCGGGTGGGGCTCTCCACCCTCGGAGGTGCTCCCACTGTACTGAGCTATTCAGGAGGTCAATGGCCTTTCTCTCTTCTCTACAAGTGCCTCTTGTGCGAGTTTCTTCCTAGGCACTGGTTAAGAGTGACCCCAGAACCTCTGATGCACACTTCTGAGCTTTTACTCTAATCAGTTCAGTCTCCGGCTCTTTATTTTTTTAAAAATGGCTCCTGCTTATGTCATTGCCTGTTATGGGTGCTGCACACTGCTTCTGATCTGAGTTTCAGGAGGCCTTTTCTAGGGGGAGTACACATTGTCTTTATAGTATCCACTACCTGCAGGCTCATTTCTTGGAGGCTGGGGCTACCAGCTGCTGTCAATTCCACTTCTACTAGATTTGTCCTTATCTCAGTCTGAGGTTCTGGACTCTGGGCTTTCTGTTGTCTGTGGTCTTCAGTTGCTGGCAGCTCAGGGCTACACCAGCTGGCTGCTGTTTTTCTCCGCATCTTACAGGTCTTCAGGATTTCTGACTCTCTGTCGCCCTCCTTTCAGTTGTTGGAGGGCTCCTTCCTCTCCTAGCTCGCTCGGATATACCAGGCTCCACGTGGGCTTTCCTCTGTCTGCAGGTGCCTGCAGCTCCCAGCCATTCGCGGCCAGCCTGGGGGCAGCTCCCCAGGCTGCTATTCTTCTCCTCTGCTTCCAATGATCCTTGGGGATTTCTGATCTTCCCATGGCCTTGTTTCAATTGTTGGGGTGCTCCTCTCTGCCACATGGAGGAGGTGGGTTTTTTTTTCTAAATTCTCAACTTTTTAAGTGGTTCCACATGGGGACATTGTGCAGCTCTGTTACTTGGCTGCCACCTTCTCATTATTCTTTATGTATTTATAAAGACTTTGTTTTAAAAAGCTGATCAAAATAAAAACAATGGAGCGTTCATAGAACACATTCTGTAGTCATGAGCTAATAAAAGCAGAAATAAATAATGAAAAGAAAATAAAGAAATCTTATTTGAAAACAGAAAAGTTGGTCCTACACAACATGAAGATCAAAAGTAAATTTTTTATTAAAACTCTTTTTATTGTGGCATTTTTGGGAATCAACCCCAGGGCCTTGCATATGTTAGGCGAGCAGATGCTCTGGTACTGAACTGCATCTTAGTTCATCTAGAAGAGGGATTTACAATAAAATTGCCTAAAAACATAGAAAATGATTACAGAAACGGGAACTACAGAAAACAAGCTTACTAAACAGAAGAAAAATGTGATAACAGCAAGTGTAAAAAAAAAGCACTGGATTAGTGATTAAACTTATTAGCCATTCTTAATAATGCAGGAATAAAAAGAAGGAATTTCTTTCTTTCCTCCTCCTCTTCCTCCTTTTCCTCCTTCTTTTCCTCCTCCTCCTCCTCCTTCTTCTTCTTCTTCTTGTTCTTGTTCTTCTTCTTCTTCTGAAATAAGGTCTTGCTCTGTAGTCCAGGTTAGTCCTGAACTCACTATGTAACTCAGGCTGGCCTCAAACACATGGCAATCCTCCTTCCTCAGCCTCCCAAGTTCTGGGGTTACAGACATATGCTATCACATATTGCTTTTGGGGTGCTGGAGAATCAAAACCCAGATCCTTATGCTTTTGAGATATGCACTTTCTAAGTAAGTGCTTGAACTATGGAGCTATGTCCCCAGCCTGAAGAAATTTCTTGAATACAAAGACTACTGAAATGCAACAGATTATATATCATTCTATAGTGAAAGACATTAAGACAATTTCACTTACAATTAAAAGAACCAGAAAGTGGGATGCCTCCAGTCACCATTATTAAATAACATCATCTTAAAGGCAAGGTGATAGTAAGGCAAGAAAATTAAATAATAGTCATGAGTACCAGAAAGGAATAGGTGAAACCACCTTTTTTCTCATCCTTATATGGTTGTATAATGAAAAACCCCAAACCTTAGAGAAACAAGCCCTACTGGATTTAATAAAAAAATTTTGATACAAGATAATTCTATAAAATTAGTATTTCTCCCTATGATAGCAATAAGGTAGTAATGGAAATGCAAAGATTGTATCACTTAAATAATGCAGAAATATTTAACAGTGAAGATTCAGAGTCTATAAAAGAGACTAAAATATCTTACTCAAAGATATAGTAAGGTCCCAATATCTGCAGATTCTTATCATACTCTTGGGTGGGAGGACAGCATAGATAATAAAGATGAGGACCCTCCAAATTGAAATATAGCTTACTGAAATTTCAACTTAGAATTCTGATGAGGTTTTCTTAGAACTTGATAGAAATACCTTAAATTTCCTATGGTAGATCCTTTTTTTGGAAATATGCAATATTATATGCTTCTTAGAAATCAACTGGGGACATCTATTAAAAATTTAAATGGCATACACTCTTAAAAATGAATGTTTTATAATGGAATATTACTCATCTATAAAGACAGATTGGTTGGAGTCTTTTATACGTAAATGGATGAAACTTGACACCATTTTGCTTAGTGAAGTGAGTCAGAAGAAGGTGAAATATTAAATTGTTTCATTGATATGAGAAATCCAGATCACAATTATTTCATAGAACTTATTGTGGGAAATAATGGGACTGGAGG